>PVHX01026156.1:0-21202 GCA_004024805.1 Geosciurus inauris
CATAAGTACAGCCAAAACAGGTGCTAGAAGAAAAATTTAATCTTCATTAACCCTGGTTAGAATGTAATGTTTTAGTTATTTTTTTCTGCAAACATTCATACTATTTTTGAAGTTTTAAAAACAATATATTTTAGACATCTCAAGTACCCCACATTCTGTAGGCAAAAGTAAAGACAGAATTAACAGCACAAATCCTTCTCACTTGACTGTATTTAAGAGTTAGTTTCAAGCTGTTCTTTCAACTCATGAGTGAGTTGTTCAGAAACAGTAGAGACAGAGGGGTTAGGTGTGCTCGAGAGATGAGCACACCCAGAGAAAGGTTTGCCAATCCAGGAGCACTGAGCTGTCACAATGGAATTTGCAGGACTTCCTACCTCTTAGGATACGTAATTGGTCTTGAATTCCAGTACATAGGGTATTTCTTATAGTAAGAAAAATGATATGAGAAAAGAGAAGGTATTATAAGTATGAATCTCATATTTCTTTTCTTCTACCCTGTGTATAGAAGGGCAAAGATAATACTGAGCAAATGTTCTTTAGAAAAATGTGGTTTCTTCTCATGCTTATAAATTTTTGCCATAGCAATAGTCATTGCTATTGTTTACAATAGACATTCCTACCCTGAAAACTAAACTCTGAACTATTTACTATGCTTAGATAAATCACATATTTTCTCTGGTGAGTACGGCCTGTTCAGGTTTATACATAACATTGTGTAATTCCCCAAGAGCTCTTTCCAATTTAAAAGCATGATGTTGGATGTATTTGTGGAAATTGAGAGGAAAGGGCTTTGCTCTTTAAAATACTTGCCAAAGAGGGCAGCTAAATGTATGCTTTATTATTGAATTTGGCTTTGATCAATAGAAGCTCCAAGAATATTGATAAAATAGGGAAAAAAAGAAATGAGGCTTTTTTCCCCTAGAATTTGAGTGGAAAGACACAAGACTAAGAGTGGGGAATTTATCATAATGATAACAGGATCTTAAAAAGAAAACACCCAAATAAATGCAGCTGAGGAACCCAGAACGTCTCCTGGTTTCTGACCCTCCAGAAGCTTCGATTCATGAAATACACTAATATTATTTTGTTATCTCTTGTCATGCTTTAAAATGTATAAAGTATCTAACTAGTCCTTACTATTAGGAAAAATTAATCATGAACAGAGCCCAAAAGATGGCATAAAGCATTGCTTTAACAATTTTTCTTCATTTCATTGTTTAGTCCTAACCCTAGCTACATTCCATGAGAAGGCCCCAGAAGATGTTCCCTCACTAAAGCATTAAGAAATGTGTTAATGGGCTGGGGTTGTGGCTCAGTGGTAGAGCGCTTGCCTTGCATGCGTGAGGCCCTGGGTTCGATCCTCAGCACCACGTACAAAGCAATAAAATAAAAACATTGTGTCCATCTACAACTAAAAAAATATCTAAAAAAAAAAAAAAAAGAAATGTGTTAATGAGGTGGCTGGGGATATAGCGCAGTTGGTAAAGTGCTTGCCTTGCATTCACAGGGCCCTGGGTTCAATCTCTAGCACCATCAAAAAAGAAAGAAAGAAAGAAAGGGAGAGAGAAATGTGTTAATAAGCTCTGTGGCTGCTATCCATGGTAGGCCACATAAAATATACAGTTACTAACGTGGTCTCCCTGATTTGGATAGGGTGATGGACCCTCAGAGGGACAGAAGTAGTGGCAGCATTGAATCACCACAAAGTGTACACACCGCTGTAAAGGATGCCTTGCTTGGCCTGCAGAGGATTTTGGTGGTGGTTGAGTGATCATGGTTTTCCTAGGCATGAAACAGACGGACTATCTGTGAGCCTATTGCTTGATCTGTATAAGAGGAAAAAACTCTAGGTCAAGTAGTCAAAAACATGATTTGAGTCATCACAGTGGGCAGTCATGGCTGTTGTCTAGTTTGAGATCTAAGTCAAATTGCAGATCTAAAGCTCCTTGAATAAAGAGGAGGCTGGTGCCCCCTCTGCAATCTGCTACACAACTGGAACTATGAGTTCAGAATCCAGGGGTGACGGGGGGAGTGGTTCTTCTCACTATCATACCTAATAGTCCACTTAAAGCAGATCCCCATTTCTCACCCTGGTAACTTTGAGTTCTGCTGGTTTGAGGCTTACTTTCCTGGTGGAAATACTTCCCCTTTCCACCAGGGGAAACAACAGTTCAACTATATCAGAAGGTGAGACTTCCATGTGGTCATTTTGGGTTTTGTATGCTGCTGAAGGCAGGAAAGACCTACTCTTTTGGCTGGAGTGACTGATCTTAGTTACCAAAGGGAAATCGAGTTGCTACTGCAAATGAGGACAAGAAGGCCTATGTCAAACTGAGGAGATTTTCTGGGATGCCTTTTAGTATTTCCGTGGCTGTTAGGGGTTAATGAAAACCATAGAAATAAAGAAACAGAAACCTCAAGCTAATCAACTGCTCAGCCTTTTGAGAGTGAAGGTTTGGGTTATTGCCCAAGGTAAGGAACCCACACCAGTAGAGGTTCTGGCGGAGGGTAGGGGAAGTACAGAATGGTAATGAAAGAAAGAAAACAGATATTAATAATGGCCTCAAGGCCAATTAAAGAAATGAGAATGGTATAGCTTTGTATATTTTCTCTTTGCTTGTTTTTGTGTTTGTTTTTATTTTCCATTTTCTTTTTTTTTAATATTTATTTTTTAGTTGTAGGTGGACAGAATATTTTATTTTTATGTGGTGCTGAGGATCGAACCCAGTGCCTCACACGTGCTAGGCGAGCACGCTACCACTGCGCCATAACCTCAGCCCCTTATTTGCCATTTTCTTCTCTCTCCCCTTCCCATTTTTTATATGGCACCTTACTGCTCATGGGTTACTCCAGTACCCCGGATGTATATGGCCCATGAGTCCCACAGCATATACCCTAGCAAACTTCTCTATCATACAGTTAGCCATGGCCACACCTGCCTGGCCTGGATCTGAGCCCTAGGAGAAAGGTCTCTTCTTTGGTGTCCTGTTGAAGCCCTAAAGGTTAGTAGCTAGTCCCTATATCTATTATTTCTATATTCTTCACAAGACATATTCTTTTCAACTCTAACAAACCAATCCTCTATTTCTCCAATCCCCTGTGATAGTTAATAATTATTTATACTAAAGTTTCTCTGTTAAAATTACTATT
Organism: Geosciurus inauris; assembly: GCA_004024805.1. Lineage (NCBI taxonomy): Eukaryota > Metazoa > Chordata > Mammalia > Rodentia > Sciuridae > Geosciurus > Geosciurus inauris. The sequence goes on from PVHX01026156.1 coordinate 3,151, forward strand.
TCATTTCTGTCTGCCAACTGTACCCTGATTGATACATAGGAAAAAATGTAAAAATATGAACATTGACTTTGTTATAGACTGAACTGTATCCCCCTATACACACATGTTGAAGTCCTCACCCACAGTACCTGGGAATGAGATATTATTTGAAAGTAGGGTCACTGCAGTTGTAATTAAGGAGTAGGGTGGGTTCCTGATCCAATATGACTTGGTTCTTTATGATAACATTTATGTGAAGACATAGTGAGAATCCCAGAGGATGACGGAACAGAGATTGGAGTGATCTATTTATGAACAAAGCAATGTTGGCCAGGTGTGGCTGGGAACCGCCAGAAGCTGGCAGAGCTAAGATTCTTCCTCAGAGACTTTGATCTTGAACTTACAGCCTCTGAAACTGTGAGACACTACATATCTGTTGTTTCAAGCTATCCTGTTTGTGGTACTTTGTCATGGTAGCCTTAGAAAAACAATATACACCCTTACATCAGGCCATGCCCCCAAATTAATCTAAAACAGATTGTAGGGGCTTGGTGTGTAGCTCAGTGATAGAGAGTGTGTGTGTTTAGCATGCTTGAGTCCCCAGGTACAAGCCCTAGCACCAAAATAGTAGGGTTTTGTGTGTGTGTGTGGTGCTGGGGATTAGAACCCAGGGCCTTGTGCATGCAATCAACTGATCTATATCCCCAGCCCCCAAAATAGTCTTTTAAATGCATCACAGATATAGATGTAAAATCTCAAACTGTAAAATTTCTAGAGAGAAACATGAGAAACATCTTTGTTTCCTGGCAGTAAGCAAACCTTTCTTAGAGCACAAAAGAAGCAGTAATAGTTGATTGATACGTTGGACTTCATCAAAATTTAAAATATTAGCTCTTTGAAAATCACAGTTAAGCGAATGAAAAGGCAAACCACAGACTAGGTGAAAATAATGACAACAAATCTATCAGATAAGGGGCTTATCTGTAGAATATATAAAGTGCTCTTACCATTCAATAAGAAGATAAATAATTCAGTTAAAAATTGGGCAGAATATTTGAAGAGAGACATAATCCCCTCCAATACATATGAAAGGATGACCAATATTAGTCATCAGGGAAATGAAGATTAAAATCACACTTAAATACCACTATATTCCCCTTAGAATCACCAAAATTAAAAAACTAACAAGTACTGATGAGATTAAAGCAGGCAAAACTCATCACTGCCAGGGGACATGCACAATCATTCTAGAAAACAGTTTGGCAGTCTCTTCAAAATTCAAACAAATCCCTTCAAGTTGATCATTCTGTCCCTAACAGAAAAAGTCTGTCTACACAAACACTTGTACACAAATATTCATGGTTACTTTGTTTTTAATGGCCCAAGACTAGAAATCATTCATATCTATCAACATATGAATAACCAGGTTGTGGTATAACCATGTAATAGAAGAGTATTCAGGGTAGGGGGAAGAAAAGGGAAACTGCTGATTTACACACACAGATAAATCTTAAAAGAATTACACTGACTGAAAGAAGTCCGATGAAGAATACACATTTATATAAAATTCTAGAAAATAAAAACTCATTTGTGTAGATGGACTGTTGATCAGTGGTGGCCTAGGACAGGTTGCTTACAAGTGGGTTGAAGGAAGGGATGGACTGCAAAGAAGCACGAGAGAACTTTGGAAGGAGATGGAAACACTCAACATCTTGTTTGTGCACATGATTTCATAGTACTATTTGTTTACCAACACTTGTCAAAGGTACACTTTAGCTAGGTGCAGAGGCCCATACCCGTCACCCCAGCAGCTCGGGAGGCTGAGGCAGGAGGATCACAAGTTCAAAGCCAGCCTTAGCAACTTAGTGAGGTCCTGAGCCACTCAGGGAGACCCTGTTGCTAAATAAAATATTTTAAAAGTGGCTGAGGATGTGGCTCAGTGGTTAAGTGCCACTGGGTTCAATCCCTGGCACACACACACACACACACACAAAAGTACACTTTAAACATATGCTGCGGGCTGGGATTGTGGCGCAGTGGTGGCGTGCTCACCTAGCACGCGTGAGGCACTGGGTTCGATCCTCAGCACCACATAAAAATAAAATAAAGATATTCTGTCCACCTACAACTAAAAAATAAATATTTTAAAAAAAACATATGCTGCTTATTACACAAAATTATGTATCAATAAAGTTGTAAAAGTAGGGGAGGAAAGCAACAAATATGGGCATGGGCCGGTGACATGGGCTGTTTCGCCCCTTCTCATTTTCTGAAAGTGTGTTGAGTTCCTCAGTCAGATAAAATAGCCACCTTCAATTCAGCTGCGGGAAAAGTTCTTGTTCATTGTCCTCCTTGGTACCCCTGCAGGGACATTGTGGAGGATCATCTATGCTTTTTGTATTGGCAGCTCCTGTCTCAGGGTGGTTGGTGGACACGTGGAATTGTATAATCACAGACTCCTTTTTGCCAGGTTTAGAGTTTTCCAGCAATACAGTGCTCATTTTCTTTTAAATATATATATATTTTAGTTGTCAATGAACCTTTATTTTACTTTATGCAGTGCTGAGAATTGAACCCAGTGCCTCACACATGCTAGGCAAGTGCTCTACCACTGAGCCACGACCCCAGCCCTGTACAGTGCTCTTTAATCTTACTTGACTGCCTTTGGAGTTCAGTTTGAGAGGAGGTCATTAACTATTAATAGTAGGATTCTTGCTGAGCCATGAATCAGGATTCAACTTTTGAGGTTTCTTACTCTTAGGGACAGATAACTCTAGTAGCATGATGTAGACACCACCTCAGAATGGTGTGGAAGCTGAGGGGGCTAATGTGCCAAGAACACGACCCTTAACCCTGGCAGCAGCCCAGGCTGCCATGTCTCAAATAGGGTGAGGGTAGTGGTCAGTGGTCTCTTATTTTCACTGGACACAGGGAAGAGCTGGAGACCAGGCTTTCTAATCCCAGGATCCTCTGGGACTTCTCTTTTCTCATTAGTACATTGCCTCAAGTAAGGGATAGTGTGACAAAGATTTTCAAATGATTATGTATATGATGTTCAAAGAGAAGAATAAAAGCTATTAAAAATGAGTGAGAAATTATAGAAGAGAAACAGGCAGAAATTAAACCAGCAAGTGTGAAAAAATAGCAAAGGAGAGATAAAGAATAGAGGCAGTGTGTACTGACAGCTTTTTTGCAGAAGTTTTGCTATAAAGGGGAACAGAGAAATGAGGAAATAGCTGGAAATAAATGTGAGTATCTTAAAAGATAAGATGTGCTAGAGTCGCTCTGCTGATAGAAATGCATACCCTGTGATTCAGCAGTTCTATTCCTAGGAATAAAATCAACAGAAAGGATTGTACTTGTACACAAAAATGCATGAGTAAGAATGTACATAGTAGCATTATTTGTAAGAGCTCCAGCTGGAAACAATCTAAATATCCATCAGCAGCAGAGTGGTTATCTCTTAGTCCATTCTGTGCTGCTATAACAAAATGCCTGAGACTGGGTAGTTCATAGACACCAAAAATTTATTAGCTCATAGTTCGGGAGGCTAGGAAGTTCAAGATCAAGGTGCCTACAGGTGAGGGCCTGCTTTCTCTGCTTACAAGATGATAGCTTAAATTCTGTATTATAGGGCAGAAGAGCAGAAGAGAGGAGGAGCCCATTCTCATAAGACCTTAGCCCACAGCAGCATTAATCTATTCATGACTGCCCTCATGACCTAAACACCCCCATTGAACTTTATCTCCCAATACTGGGGATTAAGTTTCCAAAACATGAATTTTGCAGGGAACAAAAGCATTTAAACCATAATAAATTAAGTATGAGATAGCAAATATATTGAATCTATAAAACATTGAAAATGTAATTGGATATATACATGTATGTATATATATGTATATGTACAGTTATATACATAACATGGAAAAATCTCATAAACATATTGAACAAAAGATGCCAGACACAAAATTCTGATTGTCTTTGGGCAGCATAGAGGGATAGTAATTGAAATGGGCATCAAGAAGTCTTCTGGGATGCTGGTAATGCCCTATTTTCTGAACTGTGTGGTGATTAAATATGTGTACGCACTTTGTGATAATCAAGTTGTTTATTTTTTTTTTTAATTGAGTTAAGTTCACATAACATAAAATTGACCATCAGCCATTTTAAAATAGACAATTTGGTGACATTGAATATATTCACAATGTTGTACAACCACAACCTCTACCTAGTTCAGAGAGATTTTCATAGTCCTAAAAGGAAACCATATACCCATTAAGCAGGTGATCACTTTTCTACGATCATGTTTTATTTCTGGTTTCCTTAAAAGTGCAACCAGGCAGTTCCCTGTGTGGTTTCTCCTCTAGCAACATTCAGCTGCTTAGATTCCTGTAAGGCAGCCAGTTCAAGGGAGTGAGGGTACTCAAAAGGGAGCTGCTGCAACAGCAGCCCATGGAATCCAGGCTGGCCAGGGAGAATGAATCATGATACAGCTGATGCATATGAAGTCATGGTAGGAACAATGGACTGGAGTTTTTGATAAGAAGTGTGATGGTGTATGCACTTTAATGGTTGACCTTGGAGGAAGGAGGTGGTGGTGAGAGGGCAGGATGCTTTAATAATAATTATAATAATTTCAGAGGTGGGCCATTTCTGGTGATCTCCAAGGAGTGATATTGTGAGTGAGTAGCTGAGGCAGAATAGAGAAAATGTCATTGGAGACATGTGAGTTAAAGATCTAAGTGGACAGGGTGTTGAATGGTTCAGCAACATTGTGTTAGGTGGTTCCAACCAATCAATGTGGAGGTCACTGAGAATGGGTAAGAATGATGTGACCAGAATTGGGAGGAGAGAAAGGCAGGAAGCCAGGGGCTCAGATATCTCCTGGGTGGAGGGGTAGGGACAACAGTAGCTCACAGCTTTCAGGAAGAAGGGCTAAGGGAGTTAGGTGACCTGATGTTCAGAAGATCTGGGGACCTGGGAGGAGGGTGGAGGAATTAGAAGGTGCAGCTGCAGGTGGTGAGGACATTACCTGAGTGCCTTATCTCTTCAGGGACAGCCAAGTTTCACGTAAGGCAGGAGAAAAGGTGGAGTTTAAGAGCATAGAGAAGAGTTCCTGAGAACACAGCTAGGTGTAGATACAGTGCTCATATCGGATTGGAGGAAAGACAGGGCATGACAAAGGCAGGGAGGTTGGAGGTGACTAGGAGGTGTGCCCAGGTGGTGGTGAATCTGGAAAACAGGATGGAGACAGCATGGGATTCAGCCCGAAGATGAAGTTGGGGTGAGAGTGGCAACCATAACTGATGCTGTATGTTCTGGCAGTTTCTCTCCAGGAAACCACTAATGACAAAGTAGTGCTTTGGATACTTAGGGACTGGAGCACCTTCCTAATATATAGTGTTAATAGCTTATCAATGTCTAAGTTGCCTTTTTTTTCCTTTCTGATAGACCCTATCCTTAACCAAATGTTGGATATCTCCATAAGGAGGCATATGTTACTGTGGTTTATGTCCTGAAGGTTAATTTAGAAAGATTATTAACTGAGGCCCTTTACTTTTTTTTTTTTTTTGTACCAGGGATTGAATTTAGGGCTACTCGATCACTGAGCCACATCTCCAGCCCTATTTTGTGTTTTATGTGGAGACAGGGTCTCACTGAGCTGCTTAGCGCCTCGCCATTGCTGAGGCTGGCTTTGAACTCGCGATTCTCCTATCTCAGCCTCCCTAAGTGCTGGGATTACAAGTGTGAGCCACCGTGCCCTGTTAGCTCTTTACTTTTATTGATTTTCTGAATTACTGATACAGTGAGATCACAATTTTTAGGGCTCTCAAGATTTTCTTTTTCTTTCTTTTTTATTGGAAAGTGCTTTGGAAAGCTTCTATCTAACAAAGGACTTGAATTCAGAATATATAGAGAACATTCAAAACTCAACAATAATAAAACAACCACCCAATTGAAACAATGTATTGTTCCACCAAAGAAGATATACACATTGGTGCTGAGGTTGTGGTTCAGTGGTACAGCATTTGCCTCGCAAGCGTGAGGCACTGGGTTGGATCCTCAGCACCACATAAAAATAAGTAAACAAAATAAAGACACTGTGTCCATGTATAACTAAAAAAATATATTAAAAAAAAGATATACACATTGGCAATTGGCAAACACATGAAAAGATCTCAACATCATCAGTCATTAAGAAATGCAAACTGGGGCTGGGGTTATGGCGCAGTGGTAGCATGCTCGCCTGGCATGCATGAGGCACTGGGTTTGATCCTCAGCACCGCATAAAAATAAAATATAGATATTCTGTCCACCTACAACTAAAAAATAAAAAAAATTTAAAAAATAAAAATGCAAACTAAGTCCGGTGCAGTGGTGCACACTTGTAAACCCAGCACTTTGGGAGGCTGAGACAGGAGAATCATGAGTTCAAAGCCAGCCTCAGCAACGTTGAGGCGCTAAGCAACTCAGTGAGACCCTGTCTCTACATAAAACACAAAATAGGGCTGGGGATGTGGCTCAGTGGTCAAGTACCCCTGAGTTCAATCCTCAGTACCAAAAAAAAAAAAAAAAAAAAAAGCAAACTAAAACCACAATGAAATGCTATTATACACTTTCTAGAATTGTTAAAATTAAAGACTGACAAGGATGTGAAGAACTGGAACTTCATGCACCTCTGGTGGGACTGTTAAATGGTTAAATGTTGGAAAACCATTTGGCAATTGGGTGAAGAGTTAAAACATCTACCTACCATGTGATTCAGCCCTTCCACTCCTAGGTATCTACTGTGAGAAATGAAAGTGTACATCTACCATATGCTTGCACACTAATGTTTATCGAAGTGTTATTATTTATAGTAGCCCTGAGCTGGGAACAACCCACATATTCATTAAGAAGTGAGTAAATGAACTGAGACATCCATGTAATGGAGAAGTATTTGGCAATATAAAGGAATGGATTGTTGATATACACATGGCATGGATGTTCTAAGAATAGTTGAGTTTTTTTTTTAAATCTCATTGGTTTTCATTCGTATTCAACAAAAGCATTTCCCAAATAAAATGGATGATAAAATGGAAAGAAAATCAGAGAAGCAAAAAAAAAGTATAGAATGAAAAGAATGAATAAACACATTTTTAAACATTGTTTTAAAATTAAGAAACTGACTTCATGTTTCATTTCTGATATGCTAAGTAATCAAAAGTCATCAATCTTATCCCTACAGTAACAAAAATGTCTGAAAATTATATTACATTTCTTAAACCCAACAATGTACTACTAGAGCTGTCAACTGGTATATATAATCTTGAAGAATGGCTGGAGACAGAATATGGGATGATTTGAAATTAAGGAAACCTTGGGGTCCTGTAGACTTAGGGAAACCCTCATAGTTTCACAGTTTTCCTTCTAGATACCCTACCAGTTTCCCACTGAAGGTTCCAAAAAAAGCTTATGTCTCTGATGAGATTAGTTGGTGAATTAAAAATAAAGTCAATTAAGGACAAAGTTTCAAAGAAAAATATTGGGAATATTGCAGTCAGAGATGGGAGCAAGGGTGCCTGTTGGGGGTGGTACACATTGATGAAACACTTGTGAAAGTTGTAGTCCTCAGACATAAACCCACTTAAAGATTGGGTAACTTTAGAAAAAACTCCTTTGTCCCATATCTGACCTGCACAACAGCAAGGATCTGGTAAAATAACAATTGATTACAGCTGAAGGAGTTGTAATACACAGATTCTTTCTCCCTGAAGTAGTGTGTAAGGAAACTCAAACAGTGAGATTAAAAAAAAGTACAGGATGAAAACTTAAAGCCTCTGGTACCTTTAGCTACAAGCAAGCATTAAACACCAGACAAGTTCTCACCAGATAAAATAAATACTCCTATCAGTGGCCTGTTTACCTCATTTTTTATTATTCAATGAAATATATTTGGCTTTCAACAAAAAATTATAAGACAGGCCAGAAGACATGCTAGAATGTAGTCTGAAGATAAAAATCAGACTCAAACATATCATGCATGTTTGAATTGCCAAGTTAAAAAAATTCTAAAGTAATTATGATTAATATGTTATATACTCTAATGGAAAAAAAAAAGTATACAGCATGCAAAAACTTATCAACTACGTTAGGAAAAATGGAAATTTTAAGAATCAAAATGAAATTCTAGAAATCAAACATGCTGAAATAGAAAGGAAGAATGCCTTCTAATACCATCAATTAAATTACAGTCAAGGAAAGAAACCATGATCCTTTTTTTAAAAAAATATTTTTTAGTTGTTGATAGATCTTTATTTTATTCATTTATTATTTATATGTGGTGCTGAGGATTGAACCCAGTGCCTCATGCATGCTAGGCAAGTGATCTACCACTAAGCCCCAGCCCAGAAACCATGATCTTGATGATAAGTTAACTAAAAATTTCCCAAACAAGAATAGAAAGGAAATAAAAGCAACCCAAGAACTGTGGGACAATATGAAAGAATAAAGCACACATAATTAGAATATAAAAAGAAGAAAGAAAAACAGAGTAGAAAAAATATAAAACTATCTGAAAATTTTTTAAAAACTAAGATGAGATTAAAAGCACAGATTTTGAGAGAATATCAAGTAGGATAAGTACCAAATATAAATAGGTGAATAAATAAAGTAATATCTAGTCATCTCATATCCCAATTACAGAAAACTAAAAACAAAGAAAAAAATTTGAAAGAAGAAAGAAATATAATTGCCTTACTTATAAAGCTATAGAAGAATAAGGAAAGGAAATTCATTGGATAGTATAATAACCAATTTTTATCTTCAGCTGATATTCCTAACACAGTCCTTTTCTCCATTATAGGCATAGCCCTGAGCCAACATCTGTATGAGTTCCACAATTTGAGTCTGTTTTTAATTCAATCTGCCAGTCTGTGTCAAGTTTAGGCCATTAGTGTTCAGGGTTATTATTGAAATATGGTTTGTATTCTCATTCATTTTCATTTACTTTTGGTTTTTAACTTCACTTGGTTTCTCCTTTGATTGGCTTTTCCTTTAGTGTAGTTCCTCCCTTTGCAGATTTTCATTGTTGTTTTTCAATTCCTCCTCATGGAATATTTTGCCAAGAATGCTCTCTAGTGCAAACTTTCTTGCTGTAAATTCTTTTAACTTTTGTTTATCATGGAAGGTTTTTATTTCATCATCAAATCTGAAGCTTAATTTTGCTAGATATAAGATTCTTGGTTGGCACCCATTTTCTTTCAGAGCTTGGTATATGATGTTCCAGGATCTCCTGGCTTTGAGGGTCTGTGCTGAGAAATCTGCCAAAATCCGAATTGGTTTCCCCCTGTATGTAATCTGTTCCTTCTCTCTTGCAGCTTTTAAAATTCTATCCTTATTGTGTATGGCAGACATTTTCATTATAATGTGCCTTGGTGTAGATCTGTTGTAGCTTTGTACATTTGGTGTCCTGTAAGCCTCTTGTATTTGATTTTCTAATTCATTCTTCATGTTTGGGAAATTTTCTGGTATTATTTCATTGAAGAGATTGTACATTCCTTTGGTTTGTATCTCTGTGCCTTCCTCTATCCCAGTAATTCTTAGATTTGGCCTTTTGATGTTATCCCATAGTTCCTGGATGTTCTGTTCATAGTTTCTTAGTATCTTCATTGTGTAGTCAACTTTATCTTCAGGATTATATATTCTGTCTTCATTGTCTGAGGTTCTGTCTCCCAAGTTATCTAGTCTGTTGGTGATCCTTTCTATTGAATTTTTTATTTGGTTTATTGTTTCCTTCATTTCAAGGATTTCTGCTTGGTTCTTTTTCAAAGTCTCTATCTCTTTCTTGAAGTAATCTTTTGTTCCCTGTATTTGCTCTCTTATCTCTCTGTTGGAGTGATCAATGATTGCCTGTATTTGCTCTCTTATATTATTCTGTGTTTCACTGATTATTTTAATTATGTACGTTCTAAACTCCTTCTCTGACATTTTATCTACTGTGCTGTCAATGGATTCTATTGTTGTATCATCTTTGTTTGGGGCATTTTCTTCCCTTATTTTTTCATGTTCTTCATGTGTCTTCCTCTCTAGCAATGCCGATCTGAGGTATTACAGTTTCTACCCTATAATCTTGTAGTGTCCCTGCAGGTTACCAAGACATCACCTCTGGTGTAACGGGCCTGCAGGGACCTGGGGGAATGATCTTCCTGGTCCTGGCTGTTGACTCTACACGGATGTAGGCAGGGACAGCCACCAGTTGGTAGATGGGAGGGCCACACTAAGGTTGGTCACCTCCCCTGCACATGCGCTGCGAGTTGGGGTTATGTTGAGTTTAAAAAGAATTTTTTCTTAGTTGTAGATGGACACAATACTTTTATTTTATTTATTTATTTTGTGTGGTGCTGAGGATCAAACCCAGTGCCTCACACGTGTTAGGCAAGCACTCTACCCCTGAGCTACAACCTCAGCACCCCCCATTGTTGAGTTTTGAAAGAAGGCAAATAATTTTGCTATTATAAAAACTATTAAAGACTTTCTTAAAAAAACTATATATAAAATGATTCCATTTATATGAAATTCTAGATTAAAACTAATCTGAGATTACAAGGAATTTATCAGTGGCTATCTACAAAGGGTTGGGGAAAGAGAGAAATGGGAAAGAGTGAATTAGACCATTTTCAGTTACTACAACAAAATACCTAAGTCTGGGTAATTTATAAAGAAAGAGGTTATTTTAGCTCACAGTTCTGGAGGTTCAAGGACATGGCAGCAGCGTCACCTTGGCTCTGGCAAGGATGTCATGGTGGGTGGCATCACGGCAGGAGCACATACAAGTGGGAGAGATTACAGCAAGACAGGAAGCCAGAGAGTAGCTGGGTCTCACTAGAACTACATTAATCCCTTCCTGAGGGGATAACCCTCCCCCACAGTGAACTATGACTTCCCACAAGGCCTCTCCTCTTAAAGGTACTACCGCCTCTTAACATTGCCACATTGAGAACTGTTACCATTTGAAATTGAGGTGTCCCCCCAAGGTTCAGTAGACAATGTAACAATAATCACGGTGAGAGCTATAACCTGATCAGTGGGTTAATCCACTTGATGGATTAATAATTTTGAAGGAAGGAGGTATTGGGGATTGAAATCAGGGGCACTCAACCACTGAGCCACATCCCCAGCCCTATTTTTGTATTTCATTTAGAGACAGGATCTCACTGAGTTGCTTAGTGCCTTGCTGTTGCTGAGATTGGCTTTGAACTCACGATCCTTCTGCCTCAGCCTCCTTAGCTGCTGGGATTACAGGTGTGTGCCACTGTGCCTGGCTCTCATTTAATTTTTATACCTAGGCAAGGCATTATCACCCCCCACTTTGAGATGAGGGAAATGAGATGAGGCTTCTTCTATGAACATTCCCTCCACTGACTTGTTTTCACTGAATCTGCCACCTTCTGAGGCTGCTAAAGCTGCTGAGTGGAAGTTGGATTCCCTCTCACATCAGAGTTCTTCAGGGTCAGCAAGAGTGGGTGGCTTATTCAGGTCAGTGTTTGAATGCACGTTTGTCAGATGCTAATGCACACGTCTATCCACACACCATGTCTGGAATGAATCATGCTCCTAGTTTCCTGTCAGATATGCCTGGGCTAGTCCTGGAGTGCTCTAGGTTTGATTTCCCCATCTTTAAAATGGGGAAAACACTGCCAGCTCTGGGTTTGTCAAAGGGGAAATCTAAGGAGACTCATTGCACATCCAGTAAAGGGGCCAAGCTGGGCAGCTAGAAAGGCCAGAGCACAAAGCCCAGCTGTGAAAATATTGGCCACATGAACGTGGGCAGGTTATTCAACCTCACTACAGTTGATTTTCCTGGGACTCACTCTCACTCTTGTTCCGACATTTTATTATGAAAAATTTCAAATATATAAAAAAGTTGAAATAATTGTACAGTAAGTGTACATATACCGTTTGAATTCCACAATTAATATTTTGCTATTATCTACTTTATTATGTGTCTATTCATCTGTATTTTTGTCTCTCCTCTCTCCACCTAAACATATATTGAATCCCTAACACCCAGAATGACTGTATTAGCAGATAGGGCCTCTAAGGAAGTCATTAAAGTTAAAGGAGGTCATGAGGGCAGGAGGGGCTTTGCTCTGGAGATATATGAGAACTCACTCATTTTTCCCACAAGAGCACAAGGAAGAGACCAGACAATGGCTGTCAATTGCAAAGAGAAGGAGCCTCCAAACAAAATCTACCTGCCCAGCCCCGTGACGCTAAGCTTTCCAGTCTCTAGAACTGCGGGAAAGAAATTCCTCTTGCTGGGCTGGGATTGTAGCTCAGCGGTAGAACGCTTGCCTCGCATGCGTGAGGCCCTGGGTTCGATCCTCAGCACCACATACAAAGCAATAAAATAAAGACATTGTGTCCATCAACAACTAAAAAAATATTAAAAAAAAAAAAAAAAGAAAGAAATTCCTCTTGCTTAGGCCACCCAGTCTGTGGTATTTTGTTATGGCAGACCAAACAGACTAATACATCAATTATCAAGTCAACCTATAGTTGGGATGCACTTCCAAGTAAGTTGCAGATATCACTAAACGCCACCCCTACACATGCCAGTGTGTATGTCATTATCAGAGTTCAATATTTATTAATGGTGGGCTGGGGCTGTAGCTCAGTGGTAGAGCACTTGCTTAGCATGTGTGAGGCACTGGGTTTGATTTTCAACACTGGATAAAAATTAAACAAATAAAATAAAGGCATTGTGTCCATCTATAACTAATAAAATTTTTTAAAAAATTATATTGATGGCTCTTTTTTTAGTCCTATTAAAAATAAACATATGGGGCTGGCATTATGGCTCAGTGGTAGAGCACTTGCCTAACACATGTGAGGCATTGAGTTTGCTCCTCAGCACTACATAAAGTAAGTAAATAAATAACTTAACTAAAGTATCAAGTCAATCTACAACTAAAAAATATTTAAAAAGATATGTATCATATAGTTTTAAATTATATTCTATTAAAAATCCATTTATGTTTAAAATTTTATAGTAAAATAGTTTTAAATGTAAAATTGCATATATATGTATATTTAATAATTGTATAATACATTTATTTTCATAAATTTGATTTAATTTTAAAATATTTATATTATGCATAGTTATAAATATGTATATGTGCTCGTGTGTATAGAAAGCATATACACTAAATTATTAATTAAGCTCTGAAAAGAGGAGTGAGGAATAGGGAAACAGATAATACTTTTACCTTTTATTACTTCAACATGTTTAAAACAATGAGTTTTCAAAGACAATGGTCATTCTATGTACTATTTTTTTGAGGAGGGTTTGGGAATTGAACCCAGGGGTGCTTAATTACTGAGCCACATCTCCAGCCCTTTTTTGTATTTTATTTAGACACAGAGTCTCTCTGAGTTGCTTAGGGATTTGCTAAGTTGCTGAGGCTGGCTTTGAACTCTTGATTTTCCTGTCTCAGCCTCCCAAATGACTGTGATTACAGTCCTGTGCCACCGTGCCCGGCTAGAAAATTCTTAATACCGAAAATGCACCCCTATAATCTATGAAACTCATTTTTTCATGTATTCAGTTACTCAATTTGACACACAATTTTGAAGCTTCTGGGCCCCTCATTTGCACAGGCCCTTTCAGATCACTGCGAAAGACTCTAGATGCACTCATGGGGTCACATGTTTTTGTAAAATTTCTAAAAATAAGACATTTCATGGTAACCAGCTAATGGCAGTTGCCTTTTTCACTCCAGCTTCCCCTCTGACCCTCTGCCCTTGTACTGGGTAGTGTTGGAACGTCCGCAGGCACTTTTGGGGTCGGGTTAAAGGGAAGTTGAGTTGGAGGATCTATTTAACGAGGGTTTGGTGGGATGTATCCACATGGTTCAGGGTCATTTGGTGTGTAATTAAGTTAGTGCCGGCTGCCGCGATGTAGCCATGGCTCCAGGCTTTCTCCAGCGGTCCCTTGTGCTGGCTGATCTGATGCTGTGGCATGGAGAGGCAGGGCCAGAGGTCATATGGCTTCACCAATGTGTCCACAGTGCCCAACACCAGAAGTAGAGGGGCACCTAAAGATAAACAAGACTTGGAATACAGTCAGAAGCTGCTCTAGAGCATTCTTCTGTCATCAGAGGTGAAACCTGTCATGGAGAATTTAGATCTGTTGACTGGACGGTTCTGGCCTGTCAAGAATGTGCTTAGCTGGGCGCGCGCGACAAAACGCCTGTAATCCCAGCACTTAGGGAGGCTGAGACAGGAGAATCGCAAGTTCAAAGCCAGCCTCAACAACGATGAGGCGCTAAGCAACTCAGTGAGACCCTGTCTCTACATAAAACACAAAATAGGGCTGGGGATGTGGCTCAGTGGTCGAGGGCCCCTGAGTTCATGAATTCAATCCCCAGTACAAAAAGAAAGAATGTGCTTGAGGCTGCCCTGAAACCTTACAGTTCACATATGAATAAACTTGATAGAAGTTCTCCCAAATGAGATAATATTCCTAAACCTTCACAAGGCATTGCCAATGGTAAAACCAAAGGAAACTTTTCTATTTATTAATAATAAAAAACAAATACCAATTAATGATGCCAGACAAAAGACTGAATTATCTTCCTCTTCTCTCTACAAAAATTATAATGCAATGATAATTATTATGGGGCTGGGGGTGTAGCTCAGTGGGAGACTGCTTACCTAGTATGCTCAAGGTCCTGGTTCCATTCTTAGCACTTTCCCTTCCCCCAAAAGATTACCATATAAACAGATGATTAAAGAGTATGTGGCCAAAAAAAGTGGAGAAAAGGATATTCCAGAGGTAATTTAGTCAGTTACTAATAAAAATGTCATGCTATTTTTCTGGATTTTATGTTTGTTACATATTTGCAAACTTCCCAGGGAGGGCTTGGTGCATGCTAGGTAAATGCTCTGCCACTAATCTACACCCCCAGCCCTCTTCTCATCCTTAATATTCACTCTTGCATCTAATGTTGTAGGTGTTTGTGGTTTTGTATTATTTTTATTACTGAGGGGGCTCCAGATTTAACAAGCTGTAGACTATAGAAAACAGAATCTGTCCCAGATTTCACCCTAGAAGTAAGAAAGCATCACTACACAGCAAAGCAAGAGTGACATGATGAGGCCACAACTGTTCAAGAAAATGCAGCAAGAACTGTGATATTTGATGGTCCTACTGGCATCAATATTATTAATGGGTATTTATTTATTTTATTGCCCCAAGATATATCTTTCTTAAAATATGTGGAAGTTATTAGTGTGCTGGTTTCAGTTTGCTAAGTGGTTGGTCACTTCTAGTTCTGATTTTTCTTTATTATTGTTATTACTACTACTCTGTTATTTGGCACTACTATGTGCCAAGTCCTTAGCTAAGCATCTCATTAACTCTTTTTTTTCTTCGGTACTGGGGATTGAACTCAGGGGCACTTGACCACTGAGCCACATCCCCAGCCCTATTTTGTGTTTTATGTAGAGACAGGGTCTCACTGAGTTGCTTACCACCTCAGGGTTGCTGAGGCTGGCTTTGAACTTCACGATTCTCCTGTCTCAGCCTCCCAAAGTGCTGGGATTACAGGCATGTGCGACAGTACTCGGCTATCTCATTAACTCTTTACAATACAGGTAAGATTTAACCTTGTTTTAAAACCATTAATTCATTCAAAAAATATTATTAAGCACCCATATGTGTAAGGCATGGTGCTAGGCACAAGGAGTAGAGCATTGAACAAATTGGACATGGTCCCATCTGTTCTCCTAGAGCTGATATACTAGCAAGAAAGATAGACATTAAGTGCAAGAAGAGACCTGCAATGAAGTGTATATATAACAAGGAGCTCCCACCTAGTCTGAGGAATTTGAGAAGATGCCCTGCCAGAGTGAGAAGCAGAGACCTTGTCCAAGTGGACATCAGTCAAGTGAAGACGGACATGAACAAAGGCCTGTGTCCTTTGTCAGCCTCAGATGGGGAAACTGAGGCTCCTCTGTATTGATTGAACTACTGTGATGTGCCTAGCTCTGATCTTAGACCTAAGGAAACATCAGTGAATAAAACAGTCAAAAGCTGCTGGTGGTGCATGCCTGTAATCTCAACTACTTGGGTGGTTAAGGTAGAAGTATTGCAAGTTTCAGACCAGACTCAGCAAGACCCTGTCTCAAAACAAAACAAAACAAAAACCCCATAGTCAAAGTCACTGTCTTCATGGCACATGTATTTCAAAGGAAAGAGAAAAACAATAGCCAAAGTATAGTATAATTATCACATAGCATGCACACCCAGGGACCCAAGTCAGGATGCATGTTGGCACAGTTGTGACATTTTTGCACAGATGTTCTCCAAAGCTTCTAGAGTGACTGCCATGCTTTGCTTGAGGAATCCTTTTACTTCCCTGTTGGACTTTTCTTTCTTTCCCATGGTTATGTGTAATCTCTCCCTCACATCAACCTTCCTTCTGCCTGGCTACTTCTTCCTGTTGGGTAGGGGCCCTATTCTCTCTTTCCATTGTTTCCTACTTGTTTTTAGCTCAGCCTGTACAGAGGGACAGGAAGCTGACAGTACACTCCAGGGGAGCTAGAATTAGGTGGAGGTGAGAAATTAGGGACTGTGGCTCAGTCTCAGATGATGACCCAGGATGTATAGGTGGTAGCACTGTGGGGTGTCCCCAAGCCACCACTATAGAACCACACTAGTTGACCCTATTAACAAATCTCCTCCAGGAATTCTCCTTCTCTTATTGTTTATTCATTCCTCCATTCATCCAAGACACATTTGTTGAACATCTACCATTTGCTAGGCATAGGCCAAGTCCTGGGGATTAAAAAGATGTGTTCATACCCCATCTCGGGAGGATAGTGGAGTTCCTAGAACACGGAGACTTGTTGGATTATTACTGTTCAATCACAATCACCAGGAATCCTGGTAATACTAACAAGTTCTCAGATGATGCTGACACTGTGAGTCCAGGCACACACATTGAGAACCACAGTCCTGTGCACATTATGCCAGAGCCAGTCTGAGAAAATTCATTCCCCTTTGCTAGACTAACCATCCCAACTCAGATGATAGCCATTGCTATCAGATATTACTGGAGGATTACTGAAATCACTGGTTATCTCCACACAAACTCAAATTATAACCAGTGCAGGCTAGAAATGAGGTATTCTTTTGGCCCCTCTCCTGCCTGGGGAAAGGAATTCTACCTGAGAATAATGAGTCAGTAATTCCCCGAGTCATTACTTCTGCATGCTGAGACTGCTCAGGAATTCCTGGAGAAGCTCTTTCAAGTCCTCACCTCCTTGAAGTCAACATTGTCTTTCCTTTCCAGTGGAGCTACTGAGTTACCAAGACCACTTGTCCAACCTAGAAAGGACTGTGTACCCGAGGTGACTACCTAGTCCCTGTAGAAACACATCTGGACTCTAATAACTAGGGGTGACCTGGGGGATGAGGGGCTCAGTGTCTTAGCTTTCTCTGAGCAACTAGGCAGCTCTCAGCTTCTTGATTCAAGGGTGGAATTTTACCATCTACAGACTTTTATTTAAAATTTGTCCTAATTGAGAAACCATATTATTATTTTATGTGTTCCTGCAGTCTCTACTAGAAAGGGAGAGGGCACAAGAGAAACCCACAATGAACTGTCCACTGTGGGCGAAGATCACTGTCTGCAGCCATGTTAGTGACTCTGTCTGAGGTTCTTTTTTTTTTTTTTACTTTTGGTTTGCTTCTGTTCTACTTTGAAAGAAAGCAGTACTTTTGAAAACAATATTTTACTTAAACCTGTGGTTCTTAGTCATATCTGCATGTGTCACCTAGAGTGCTTACAAAGCCCAAAGCTGGAACAATTTGAGCAACACAACTATTAAAATAGTATTGTAGCCGGTTGTGGTAGTGCATGCCTATAATCCCAGCAGTTCGAGAGGCTGAGGCAGGAGGATAGCAAGTTCAAAGCCAGCCTAAGCAACGGTGAGACGCTAAGTAACTTAGTGAGACCCTATCTCTAAATAAAATACAAAATAGGGCTGGGAATGTGACTCAGTGGTCAAGGGCCCCAGAGTTCAA
>PVHX01026157.1:0-21221 GCA_004024805.1 Geosciurus inauris
TAGATATAGAGCTTTTTAGAGTTGTCTGTTTCTTGTGAGAATTTTGGCATATTGTACTTTTAAGAAATTGATCTGTGTCATCTAAGTTATCAAACTTGTGAGCTTAGAGTTGTTCATAATATTCCTTTGTTGTCCCTTTAATTTTCATGGGATATGTATTTATGCCCCCTCTTGCATTTCTGATATTAGTAATTTTGTTCTTATTTTCTTAGACTGGCTTTTGGTTTTGTTGACTTTTTCTATTTATTTCCTATTTTTGACTTCATTGATTTCTACTCTAATTTTTTATGTCTTTACTTACTTTGTATTTAATATGCTCTACTTTTCCTAGTTTCTAAATGTTGAAGGTTAGGTCATTGATTTTAGGTCTTTTTTCTTTTCTAATATAAGCATTCAATGCTATAAATTTCCACGTAAGCACTGTTATTAAATCTCACAAATTTTGATGAGATCTATTTTCATTTGGTTGAAAATATTTTAAAATTTCCCTTGCAATTTCTTATTTGATCTATTTAATCTCTACACTTAATCAATTTCTTTCTTTGTTTCCCTCTTTTTCTTTCAAGACAGAAGGTCTCACCATGTTGCCCACACTGGGCTTGGAACCATGGATCAAGTGAACGTCCTATCTCAGCCTTCTGAGTAGTTGGGACTACAGGCATGTGCCACTGAGCCTTCTGTTATTGATTTTTAATTTAATTCCACTGTAATCTAAGAGCAGCTTTTGCATTTCAATACTTTTAAATTTCCTAAGGTGTGTTTTATAGCCAAGAAGATCTTTAAAAAAAATTTTCTTAGTTTTAGATGGACCTTTATTTTATGTATTTTTATGCAGTGCTGAGGATCGAACCCAGGGCCTCACACATGCCAGGCCAGCACTCCACCACTGAGCCACAACCTCAGCCCCCATGTGAACTTGAAGTTGAATATAGATGTCCATTATATCCAACTGATTGATAATGTTGTTCAGTTCAACTATGTCCTTGCTGATTTTCTCCCTGTTGGATCCATCCATTTATCTTTTTTATCCATGAAATAAAATTTTCTTGTAATAGGTGGTTTTCTAGACATTTAAACCTAAAGTACTTTTCTCAAACATTTGAAATTTCTGAGAAAATTTTGAATTAATGTTAAAATAAAATATTATCTTCTCAAGTCAATGCTCATCTACTGTTCATGTTAAAAATTCATTCCAAGGTTAATCATGTTTTCTCTAGCTGGTAGGAACATACATGGTTTGAATATTCCTTTTCAAATCTTTTTAATAATCATTCAGTGGTCCATTCATGAAAAACTGTAAAATCACCAGGTAGTTTGTGGAAAAAAGTCTGCCCTTCGATTAGTTCAGATTCTTAATGGATAATAGTTGAGAAGGAGTAAAGGGTTACAACATTGAACCTATACATATTTTTATTTAAAATTTTTTGTTTAAGATTTTTCAGTTTTGTTGAGGTATAATAAACAAAAATAGTGATTTTTACACAACTTAATGTCTTAATTCATATTAAGTATTCCTAATTTTAAATGCTTGAGACCAGAAATGTTTGAGATTTTGAAGTTTTTCTGATTTTGGAATATTTGCAGAACCTTACTGGTTGAGCATACCTAAGCCAAAAATTCAAATTTTGAAAAGGCACAAACTCTGAATTTTTTCAACACTGACATGATGCTCAAAAGGTTTCAGATTTTGGATCATTTCAGCTTTTGAATTTTTAGATTTCAGATGCTTAGCCTGTATATGACATCGTGAAATGACCACCACAATTAAGCTAATTAACATACCCATTACCTCACATATTACTCCTTCCTTCCCTCCTTCTTTCTTTGTCTCCCTCCCTCTCCAACTCTATCTCCTCCTCCGTTTCCTTCTGTCTCTCACTTTCCTTTTGGTGAGAGCATTTAGATCTACCTTCTTAGCAAATTTCATGTGTACAAAACAGTATTGTTAACAATATGTCAGATCTCCTGTATTCATTCATCTTGAATAAATGAAATTTTGTACACTTTAACCAACATTTCACCTTCTTCCTAACCCTTGACAAACACAATTTCACCCTGTCACCATGAGTTTGACTATTTTAAATTTAACATATAAGTAATCATGCAGCATATGTCCTTTTGTGTCTGGCTTAATTCACTTAGCATAATGTCTTCCAGATTCTTCATGTTACTGCAAATGGCTGGATTTGCTTCTTTAAGACTGAATATATTCGTGTGTGTGTGTGTGTGTGTGTGTGTGTGTGAAGAAGATAATATTTTATCTTCATTTTCTTTATTCATCTGTTATGAACACTTAGATTATTTCTGTATATTGCCTATTGTGAATAATGCTACAGTCAACATCATGGGAGTGCAGATATCTCTATGAGGTGCTGATTTCATTTCCTTTGGGTATATATCCAGAACAGGGATTTATGGGTCATATGGTAATTCTATTTTTGATTTTTTGAGGAAACTTCATGCTGTTTTTCACGTTGTCTATACCAATTTACATCCCTATCAATAATGTATAAGGTTCCCTTTTTCTTCATGTCCTTGCCAACACTTGTTTTCTTTTGACTTTTTGATGATAGCTCTCCTAATAGGTATGAGGTGATACCTCATTGTGGTTTTGATTTCCATTTCTCTGATAATTAGTGGTGTGGTGTTGAGCACTTTTTCATATACTTATTGGGCATTTGCTTTTCTTTTTGTTTGTTTGACTTTTAAAGTGGTAAATGCAATTTTTTATTATCATTTTTTTACATGACAGTAAAGTATATTTTGAAATATTATACAGACATAGAATAACTTGTTCCAATTAGGATCCCATTATTGTGGTTATACATGATATGGAGTTACACTGGTGGAATAATTATATATGAGGGTAGGAAAGATATGTCTGATTCATTCTAATGTCTTTCTTATTACTGTCTCCCCTCCCTTCCCTTCATTCCCCTTTGTCTAGTCCAGTGAACTAATCTTCCCCTCCCTTGTTGTGGGTTAGTATCCACATATCAGAAAGAACATTTTGCCTTTGGTTTTTTGGAACTGACTTATTTCACTTAGCATGATATTCTCCAGTTCCATTCAGGTAAATGCAGATTTTACCTACAATGATTGCAATAGGAAAAAGAGACCTCCATATGGAATTGGGTTCGATTCTGAATATAAAATGGGCAAGTAGGGATTTACAACCAAGGAACAAGATAGGGGTCAATGGATGGAAAAATAATTTTAATACTATTTTGGTACTATAGCTATGCTATAGAACCAACCTAGGTGCCCATAACTCAGCCTTAAAGAACAATGACTTATGATATTTACCAGTTAGTGGATGGATATGGAGACTATCATGCTAAGTGAAATAAGCAAGTCCCAAAAAGCCAAAGGTCAAATGCTTTCTCTGATATGTGGAAGCTAACCAATAATAAAGGGGTATGAGAGGAATAATAGAAGCCCATTGGCCATTTGTATGTCTTCTTTGGAAAATGTCTATTCAAGTTCTTTGACCATTTTTACATTCAGCTATTCACTTTTTTAGATAATTGAGTTATGGCGGTTACTTATATATTCTGGATGTTATTTCCTTTTTAGATGTATGGTTTCTAAATATTTTCTTCCATCTTGTAGGTTGCCTTTTCATTGTGTTGATTGTTTCCTTTGCTATACAAAAGGTTTTCAGTTTGATGTAGTCCCAATTGTTTTCCTTTTTATTCCCTATGTTTTTGGTGTCCTATCCAAAAAATGATTGTAAAGTCCAATACCAAACAGCCTTTTCCTGAAATTTAATGGTTTCATATCTTATGTCTAAGTCTTCAATATATTTGAGTTGATTTTGTGAATAGTTTTAGTGTCCAATTTTATTCTCTTGCATGTGGACATCCAGTTTTCCCAACATATTATATTGAATAGATTATCATTCCACATTTTGTAGTCTTGACATCTTGTGGAAGATCAGTTCACTGTGTATGCATGAGTTTATTTCTGGGCTCTGTTTTGTTCCATTGATCTCTGTGTCTGGTTTTATACCAGTATGTGACTCATTTGATCACCATGCTGTTGTAATGTAATTAGAAATAAGGAAGTATGAGGCCTCAAGATTTGTTGTTTCTTCAAAACTGCTTTGGCTATTTGAGCCTTGTGTTTCCATATTAATGTCAAGTTTGTCATTGGAATTTGAGTAGGAATTGTAGATCTCCTAGGGTGATATGGACATTTTGACAATTACTTCTTTCAACTCATGGACTTAGGATAGCTTATCTTTTGTGAGTTCTTTAATTTCTTTCTGAATTGTTTCATAGTTTCCATGTTCAAGTCTTTCACATCCTTAGTTAGGTTATTTTTAAATATTTTATTCTTTTTGATGCTATTGCAAATCAGAGTATTTTCTTATTTTCTTTTTTAGATAGTTCATTGTTAGTGTACAAACATGCAACTGACTTTTTCTGCTGAATTTGTATTCTGGAACTTTTCTGGATTCATGTGTTAGTGCAACATTTTTTGGGGGGTGCATTCTTTAGGGGTTTTACGTATAAAATATAATGTGCAAACAGAATTTTACTTCTGTCTTTCCAATTTGGATGTATTTTATCTTTTTCTTTTTTATATGTATTTTTAGTTGTTGATGGACCTTTATTTTAATCATTCATTTATATGTGGTGCTGAGAATCAAATTCAGTGCCTCACACATGCTAGGCAAGCACTCTACCACTGAGCCACAACCCCAGTTCTATATCTTTTTCTTGCCTGAATAATCTTGCTGAGATGATGTTGAGCAGAAGTGTTGAGAGTGGGCATCCTTGTCTTATTTCTAGTCTTAGAGGGAAAGTCTTTAGCTGTTGAGTATGCGAGCCTTGGGCTTGTCATACATGGCCTTTATTATGTTGAAGCACATCTCTATACCTAATTTTTTGAGTGTTTTTATCATGAATTGGTGCTTAATTTTTTATCCTTCATTCTGTTAATGTTATGTGTCACATTTATTTATTTGTATATGTGGAACCGCTCTTGCCTCCCAGGGATAAATACCACTTAATTATGTTGGATTCCAAGTGAGACTAGAGATTTCATCTAAGACACCTTGGGATACCCAAACCAGAAAACAAACTGAGCTGAAAACAATAGAGGGAAGATGGGGGAATCTAGTAAAGCTTATTCCAAATCAAAGAAGGCTTAGAGGCAGGAATCTGAACCTGAGGCTCAGAGCCAGACACTCAGAGCCAGGGAGATTAAAAGATGAGAGAAAGAATAAATGTAAAAGAGTTGGAATTAATGGCAGCAGCAATTGGTGCTGGTGGTTGCAGTAGTAGGGAAGAAATGTGAGAATGAGTGTGTGTTTAGAGAGGTGGTAAGGAAGGTCTGAGGTGATTATGAGAATGTGAGTGTTTGTAGCTGGGTTTTAGAAGTAAACCTATGTTTGATACTTAGGTGGGTAAATTACATTAAAGGAACAATGGCAGAAGAGACATTACCATTTTCTGGCTTGGGACATACTGTTCTTAGATTGGAAGGAAAATTCTGATATATTCTGAGTGTTTTGTAGTAGCAGAAAAGCTCCCATAACTGCTCTTCTAGCTAATATCCATCCAATTATACCAAGTATTACAACAGAGTAGTATCATTGAGAATCAGATACTTGTTCCATAATGTGTTCTAGTTCCCATTATGAAGTTTTCTAGGCAGGTGGGAGGCATGGGATGACTTTGGTATGATCTAGCAAGGAGTGGTAGAAGAGATATTAAAACTGTTTGAGTGGGAAGCAGTTGGAACTTGAAAGGCTGTCAGGGTCTTCAATGGCCACAGAATATATTGGCAGTGTTAGATAATGGTGATGTGTCTGAAAGAGAGAAGACAGCATGTCATACTTTTATATCTCTCCTGGGGCTGTTCAGCATTTTCTGTCTTGTAGCTCTTCTTAACTGGCCAGTATGCTTCCTGTGTATACCTTTAAGAACTATAATATTGTCCAATAGTATGGGGGCATTACAAATGTGAAAGCCATTATTGTGAATCAGCATTTGGGCAAATATTATAGTGAGTTGTTATAAACAAAGTCAAACTAGACTGGTAAAGTAGAACTAGACATATTATTTGAGGAAGTATTACAGTGCAGATATACTTCCAGAACTTTGATGAAGCATACCTGTTGTTTTACCACATATACAGGACCATATAGAAGTGAATCAGCATATAGGTAGAATATGAAGGGCTGTGAATATTGATTTTCAGAGTGAGGATTTTAAATGAGAGTTTTGTTCAATTTCAGGTAATGAGGTTCAAGGAAATGGATTCTTCTTTGATAAACATTAAATGTCAGTAGTAGTTGTGAATGGGAGTTCAGAAAAAGGGGATACATATATTATCTTAATGAGAGTTCTACCACTTATAATATGGTATCATGCCCTTAGGAAGGATAAAGATCTAGTGAAATGCTTTTTTGTAAAATCCACTGAAATGGAATTTCATGGAGAATTTGGTGGTTAGGATAGGATAGAGTGATACTTTGGGCTTTTCACACCTGTCCTCAGGCTGAAATCACAGTACCTGACACACCGTAGGTACTCAATAAATATTTGTACATGATGAATTTTTCACTTACTAGCCATGCTCGGTTTCAAATAGGTTGTAGTAGCTATTTAAGGTACTATGGCAGAACCACATACCTGAAGTTTAGGATACTCCTTCCAGGACATTGAATATTCATTGAACATTGGGTTTAGCTGTGAGGGGCTAGATGAATAAGCATCTTATGTCAGTAATCCCCAAGATTACTCCCAGGTTTGGTGATTTGCAAAACTTCCAGAACCATGTTTGTAATATTTTTTATGTTATTGTAATGATGCAGAAGGATTCATAACTAGATCATAATGGGAAAAGACACAGATGGAGTATGGAGAACTCCTTGTGCAGGCTTTGTATGCTCTCTTTTCCTTATGAAGAGTTATATAGAGTGCACTCTCCCACAACAAGGAGACTGAAGCAACACATGTGAAATGTTCTCTACCATGGCAGCCCATTACAGACTCAGTGCCCAAGAGTTTTATTGGCGACTAATTACATAAGCACTCTCTGCCTAGCACATTACTGAGATGCCAGACTCCAGAAGGAAGGCAGGTGTTCAGTATAAAAAATATCACTTGCACAAATAGGCTATGCACAGTGTACCATTCTAATCAATTAACTGTTGACTGGGAATACTCCAAGAACCAAGTTCCCAGATGCAAACAAAGGGCCAACCTTATAAGCAGGCCCTTCTAAGGATAGCAATCTCAAGTCTGCTGTATTAACCATCTGTGTGCTATGCTATAGCTGAAATCAATGATCATAATGTTACCAGGCCAGATAATATCTTAGGACAGGATTCTCCTACTACCTCCTGATATTTGGGGCTTGTTTTAAATCTAGATCATAGGAAAAGGAAAAGGAAAAGTTTTTTAAAAGACAGTCCACTCCACTGGGCATAAACAGAGTTTTTCTCACCTCTGATGCTCTAGATTGTCATGATTTTATTAGACCTCCTTGAAATTTTGGGTTCCTTCAGTGTATCCATGTCTTGAGGGTAGCCTCAATCATCAATTTCCTTTTCTCAAATTGAATAGTTACCTTTAGCTATGTCCAGACTTTTTTTTTCCGAGAATTATGGACAAAGGAGAAGTTTGCCAAGGTAAATGGTTAGATCTGGGTAGGCCAATATTATGGGAGAAATAGTTTTCAGCTCCTGGAATATGTAACTGTTCTGTATAAATTTCCATTTCTGCACAAGTAATTTAGTGGAAAGGTATTAGGAAAGGATGGTAAAGATGTTGTCAGTAACATCCAACAATTCTAGAACTGCCAGACTTCTTTGATTATCTGGAGGGCTTCTCAGTATAGAATTTCTGGGATTTCATATGGATGCCTTGGTTCAATGAACATAGCCTAAGAAGCATTCTTTCAGGCTATTGAAAGCAAAGTCCTTAAGATTGACCTAGAGGTGGTAGTGTTGTACTTAGCCTAAACTAAAGGAATCATTCATTTTTAACTCAGATGCCAGAGCTTCCCTTTCCCTGGGAACTTAGGTAAATGTAATTTGACCCCTCAATCTCACATCCTTCACAAATCCAGCATCATTTCCATGATTTCTTTGAATGTTCAATCCTATATTTTTCACATGTGCCTCTTTGCTATTCAGAGATGAAAGTAGGTATTAATAATTACACAAAGCTAGGAGCAGAGAAAATTGGGAGGAGAAATGAGGAATGACTGCTAATGTGAATAGAGTTTCTTTGGGAGATGATAAAATGTTCTAAAATTCATTGTGGTGATGGTTACAAAACTCTGAATTTTTAAAAAAATCATTGAACTATATGCTTTAAATGGATTAAATTGTATGGTGGATTCTATTTCAAGAAAGCTGTTACATTTTAAAATAAGGACACGTGTGGTTTTATTAGGTATTGTGGATTTACTGCCAGAAGAGTTGTAGCAGTTTGCCTTCCCACCATCAATGCATAAGAGTGCCTAATTCCTCACAGCCTCACCAACAGAATGTGTTGTCATATCTTTTTCCCAGTCTGATAGGTGAGAAATGGTATCTCAGTGCAGTTTTACTTTGCATTTCCCAAATTTTGAGTGAGTTTGAACATGTTTTCATGTTTAAGGATAATTTTTTTTATCTTCTGCGAGTTATCTGTTCATCTCTTTTCCCCACTTTTCCATTGTTTTTTTTCTTTTATTCACTCAATTCTTAAGAGTTCTTTGTATATAAGTTATATCAGCCCTTATCTGTCAGCACCCATACTCTTCTTTTTTTGGTACCAGGGATTGAGCTCAGGGGTACTCGACTACTGAGCCATATCCCCAGCCCTATTTTGTATTTTATGTAGAGACAGGGTCTCACTGAGTTGCTTAGGGCCTTTTTAAGTTGCTAAGGCTGGCTTTGAACTTGTGATCCTCCTGCTTCAGCCTCCCAAGCTGGTGGAATTACAGGCATGCACCACCTTGCCCGGCAGCATCCATACTCTTAACCGTTACACTCTATTGCCTATCTATTCTGACCTTTTATCCACTAAAACATTATTTTTCCAATCTTTATCATTAAAAAGGGCTCAAATGCTTGTCAAACAATTATTTGGATGTAATATAGGCCCTTAAGATGCCTGATCTAGGACCACATTTCACAGCATGTTCCCCTGGAGTTCTGCCCGTCTTGGGAGAATGTGGGTAGGTAAAGCAGCTTGCTATAGCCTATTCAAAAATGTTTAGGAAGTCTTCTTTTTTGAAACTGTTATTTATTTTTCTGCAGCCCCAGATGAGAAAGAAACCTGATATATTTCATTTGTAATGTTTCTGGATGTCTCCAATGCTAATAAGTCAAGGTGGCATCCTATCTTTTGGGAGAGCAAGATTTCTTGCTTTCATAGTCACCTTTTGGGGATGGCAGTAAAGCAGTTCCACCATTCTGTTTCCTGGACTATAGATCAGCCTGTGAAAAAAGATTATAAAGTTTTTTTTTTTGTTTTGATACAGTCTCATCTGTGCCACTGTCAGGACCTTGTCTACCATCCTAATTATTCTCCCTTTTGGAGTGAGCCTACCTTATCATTATTATTTTTAGCTGCCCTTTGACCACCTGCAGCTGCCTTTCCCTTGACAATTTAGAAATTTCTTTAAAAATGAAACATGCAATTACCATTTGCTATGGTTTGACCATCCCTTCAAAGCTCATGTTGTAATTTAATTGCTATTCTAAGTGTTGAGAGGTGGGACCTTTAAGAAGTGATTAGGCCATAAGGCACTGTCCTCATGAATGTATTAATGTCATTTTCATAGGAACGGGTTAGTTATTGCAGTTCCTGATAAAAGGGATGAATTCAGCTTGATTTTTCTTTTTGTCTTGTGTGTGCTTTCTCACCCTTACACCATGTTATGACACAACATGAAAGCCCTTACCAGCTGCTGGTGCCATGCTGGACTTTCCAGGATACAGAACCATGAGCCAAGTAAATTTCTGTTCATTATAAAGTATCCTCTCTGTGGTATTGTTATAGCAGTAGAAAATATGCTGAGACTGTATGACACAGCAATTGAATTCTTGAGCATTTATTCAAGATTAAGAAATACACATGAATGTTCATATTGGTTTATTCAAGCAGCTAAAAAGTGGTGAGAACCCAGATGCCCTTTAATAGGTGAATGGCTAAACAAACTGTGGTACATTCATACAATAGAATATTATTTAGTAATACATAGGAATGAACTATAGATATAACAAATTAGATAATTCTCAGAGGTATTACGCTAAGTGAAAAAAGTCAGGCTCAAAATGTTGGGTAGAGTACATTCCATTTATATGTCACCTTAGACAAGACAAAATTAAAGTGTCAAAGAACAGATAAATGGTTCCCAGAGGCTAAGGGTAGTGATAGGGTGTGACTAAAATGTAATATCATGAAGGTTTCTTTTTGTGGGGGGGTCATGTACCTATCCTTTATCATGATTATGGTAGTGATTATATGAATCTATGCCTGTGTAAAAATTCTTAGAATGATATGCCAAAAACTTCATTCTTGCTTTATTTTAATTTTTAAAACACAATAAATTCAACAGAAAAAATTCTAACCATGCAATTCTTAAAATATGAACCTAATTCATTTTAAAAATAGAGGAATGGAGACATATTAGAGTGGATCTTGAATAACCAGAAGAGGAATTGGGGATTTATTTATCACATAGTGGGGAAGAAACAAAAGCTTGTAAGTTGGGTGGTAAAAAGTGTATTTGGATCTGATTTGGACAAATCCACCCTGAAAAAAATGGAATAGATAAGGGAGTGAAACTGAAAACATGAGATATTCTAGATGAGAGACAATAAACAAGTAAAAGTGGGTCAAGGAGAGTAAGAACAAAACAAATGTTGGGTAGGACCTAGATTTGTTAGACATTATGAACAACTTTGCAGAAATTAGCCACTGATTTGATTGGCAAAAGAAAATGCTTTGCTACTAAGTTCTTTATTTGAAAGGACACTTTCTTCCTGTGTTCTGGATAAAAGGCCATTTGCATAAAACTACATAATAGCAGGCCTTTGAGTATATTTGATAAGTAACACTCTATCTTGTGTCAGAATGGAAGTTCTGAAATGCAGGCCCTCAGGCAGAACTAGCCATGTCAAAGTCCCAAACTCATAACCACTTGATAGTTCTGTGAATGCTGGTTGTGTCCCCAGATTTCCATAGTAATAATAATTGAAACGTACTGCTTACCATATGCTAGACCCTGTTTTAAGTGCTTTGTGTGTCCTGTTTACTTAATCACATCAAAAAGTTCCAGAGATTGTACTGTTATCATTCCATTTTGAGATACCGAAACTAAGACATAGACTGGCCTACAATTCACACTGAAAGCTGAGTGGCTGAGCTGATATTCAAAACTTAAGCAGCCTGACTCCATGGCTGAGGCTCTTGAATGTTATGCTGTGCTACCTCATAAGAGGCCAAAGGTCTTGAAAGCAGGCAACTAGAAAGGGACAACTCCTAGCAGCTTTCTCTGCCTTGTCCATTTCCTTTCAATCATTTCTCCCTTTTTGTGTTACCTATTCTTATTGTTGCTTTCATTCCCTTTGCCTAATAATAAGTACTCATGTCCCATTATCAGTTCCCTCAGCCACTTTGTAGGAAATCTCTTCATAGTAGTCTTCATATCCCATTGTGAGTATCTTGGGTGACTCTTATTTGGTGAGTCTTCCTCCTAGGTTATTCTAATAAAGAACTCTATGGTAATCCCAGCACTTAGGGAGGCTGAGACAGGAGAATCACAAGTTCAAAGCCAACCTCAGCAACGGCAAGGTGCTAAGCAACTCAGTGAGACCCTGTCTCTACATAAAACACAAACTAGGGCTGGGGATGTGGCTCAGTGGTCAAGTGCCCCTGAGTTCAATCCCCAGTACCAAAAAAAAAAAAAGAACT
The DNA here is from genome assembly GCA_004024805.1 of Geosciurus inauris. Taxonomy (NCBI): domain Eukaryota; kingdom Metazoa; phylum Chordata; class Mammalia; order Rodentia; family Sciuridae; genus Geosciurus; species Geosciurus inauris. The sequence continues at coordinate 11,928 of PVHX01026157.1, forward strand.
CTATGGTTGTTTAGAGTCATAAACTGAGTGGTACTGATGGACTTCTGGGATAATCTAAGTAAGCCTTCTTTCTGGTTCACTTCATGGGTATGTGGAGTGAGGTATTCTTATCTTAACCCTAGGCAGATCTCAGGAATCCAAGAGGAAGGAGCAAGGCTCCTTTTTCTGACTTGTACAGCTGACTATAACCAGCAAGTCAAATCTAGCCCATTATCAGTTTTTTAAAAATATATTTTAAAAATTTTTTTAGTTATACATGGACACCTATCTTTATTTTGTTTACTTATGTTTGTGTGGTGCTGAGGATCAAACCCAGTGCCTCACACGTGCAAGGCAAGCACTCTGCCACTTAGCCACAACCCCAGCCACCATTATCAGTTTTTATAAATAAAATTTTTTTCAGCCATGCCTATTCCTTTATATATTGTCCATGGCTGCTTTTTTAGTACAAAAGAACTAAGTAGTTGCAATAGAGATCATGGGACCCACAAAGCCTAAGATATCTGGTATTTGGCCTTTTACATAAAATTTTTTTCCAATCCTTCATGTATGAGATGGAACATCTACATGATCAGAGGATTCTGCACAGGGAAATGCTAACAGATTACATTTGTGTTTTAGATGGGAACATTTGAAAGCACTGAGAGGAAAAATATAGGTCTGAGGACCAGAAAGGACATTATCAAACTAGGGTAGAAAAGAGTACTTAGAGTAAATTGATAAAAGGGATTAGCTTTTGAAGATGCTGATTGAGGCAAGTTCTCCATGATTTGGCTGGTGTGTGCGTGTGCATGTGTGTGCATATATATGTTAAGGGGTCTCCTTTCTGAGCAAATGTGAAGACAGAGAGAACATAGTACAAAATAAACGTAAGGGAAAGAACCTTCTTGTTTCTTGGAAAAAATTTTTTTAAATGACCACTACATTGCTTATTGCAGAGTTCCAGAAATTTTCTCTAAAGTTTTTCTTCCAAGGCCTGTATTTGTTAAACAACATTGCCCCTAGCGTCTACATGTCAGCATCACACTCTGATAGGCAGACTGAAGAACATAACTTGACCAGGTCAGCAATGGTATAGACTAATGGCAAAGATCACATTGCTGTTTTTCCTTCTTTGTCAAAATTGACGTAGATGACCAGATCCGCTCTCATCAGAAATACACTGGTAAAGTCTGCTTATTGAAAGAGGCTAGTAAGGATGGATCTGGTGCCTTTTTCTTTTCCTTGTTAAAAAAATTCATGTAAATCTGAAGTATAAAAATAGTATTATTCTCTCTCAAGAAACTTCTTCCAGCTCTGCCAAATCTGTAAGGCCATGGACAAGAATAACACTTTAATGAGTTTTGAGATTCACTTGTCATGGATGGTCTTGTGCAGAAACTACTGAATTCACAAACTGCCCCTCTTTCCCATTTCCTAGGCCAGGGTTTCTGCTTTCCTGTTGAAGCCTTGTGAGGATGTTAAATCAGAAAGATGATGCAAAGCACCATCTCTGTCATATTAAAGGCTGGATGTCTTAGTCCCCAGATGTGCCCTTTCTCCTCCAGGGAAAAGCCATGATTCTCAATCATAGGCTTTTACTCCTAATCACAAATATATGCTGAGTGTTTTAATTCAGGACACAGTGCTCCATTACCTCCTTTTAGGGGAGGCTAGACTATCTTTTGTCACTGGCTTCAAGGAGTCAGGAATAGCACACAGCCGTGGACTATACATCATGGTGACCAAATTAAAAATGTAAGTGGATAAAGTTTAATGGGGCAGATCTATTGTGACCTTTATTTTACTCTCATTCTCCAGTTATTTTGGCTTGGAACAATTTTAGTAAATATGACTAGTTATAATAGTATCATTATGTTTCTTGCAGATTTAACATGTTCATGTACAGATTTCATAGCCTTGTTTCCTAAAAGGCTGCTGACATTGTTCCCTGCCTGGAAATTTCCTAAAGAGGTCATAATTCTATGACATAGGTGAACAGCAAATGGGATTACCCTCCCCACTTCCTTTTGCTGTTTTCACTATTTCCTTCCCTTTTCTCCATCTTTCCTGAATCTGAGTTCTCTCAATCTGTTAACATCATCACTGGTGGTACAATATCTTTTTACTTTGTTAATTTTGTTTTATAGTGATGAAAACACAACATGAGATATATCCTTTAACAAAATTTTAAGTGTACAATACACTCTTATTGACTGCAGGTACAATGTTATATTCATGGATACGATTAAGAACCACCATGTAGTAGAAAAAAATTCTGGAATTATGGTTGTGAAAGGCTCCTTCTAGACCACAAGTTGTGGTTTTATGATTAAGTATCTGAATGGCCTGTAGAACATTGCTTAATATGTCTGATCTTCAGTTTTTTCGTCTTTGTTAAGGGGGTAGAATCAGAAGATCTCAGGGGTACCTGAAGTCCATTTAAGTACCTTCAAATCCATAAACACATCTCTTGCAGTTACCAGTGTTTCTATGGAAGGATACAGAGGTTTCCTTCATGAATTCACAATAAGAGAGAACAGAGAGGGAGAGAGATCTGATATGTAGAGATCATTCAGTGAGAGAGAGCAGGAAAGAGGAATTAATTCTAAACCATGATGTGACATCTGTGGACACTTTTAACAGGAGGTGTAAACAGCATGATTTGAATGTAGGGGATGATGATTTCCGGGTAGAAGCTTGACCTTAAATCTTGAATCCTTCAGGAAACAAGCTTTGGAGATAGACTTCTTGGGTTTAATTACAAGCTTCACCATTTAGAAGCTATGATATCTTGGGAATTCTACTTAACTTCTCTGAGCCTGTTTCATCATATGCACCATGGATATAAAGTAGTGATTTGTTTCAATTAAATGAGTTAACATATATAAAAGTCCTAGAAGAGTGTGTGGTGGCTAGTCATGTATCTGTATAGAGAAATGCTGGGAGACTAGGTAAACTTTCCTATAGACAGAGTTTCTGTAGGTATTATTGAAGATGGAAGCTAGAGCTTCAAAGAGTCAGTTGTAGCTGGAACACATGCTATGGACATGTCATGTGGGGAGAAAGTAATCAAGAGTCAGACTTTGGTGGTCTTTGGATATTTAATCAAGGAATTTTCAGGTTTATGTTGGAGAAGTTGAACAAGTAATGGTTTTCTCCAAAGCCCATAAGAGTGCCTGGCTTATAGTAGACACTAAATATATATTCACTAAATATATATTTCTTGCATGAGTGATATTTGGGACAATGGAATGAAATGGTGTTCATACTTGTTTACTAGATAAATGACTCATAATTACAAAATCTTGCTGATGAATTAGGGGAAGAGAGACACCATTGATATGTCAGTGTTATGGTTCGGACCTTTAATGTCCCCTGAAAATCTCATGTGTTAGGCAATGTAATAATGTGAAAAGAGGGGCGAAAAGATCATATTTAGAGAACTGTAACTTCATCAATAGATTAATCCATAATGAATTAATCATTTGAATGGACTACAGGGTGGTAACTGGGCAGATGGGCATGGCTGAGGAATTAGGTCACTGGGAGTATGCCTTTGAGGACTATCTTCTCCATGGCTCTTTGCTCTTTTGCTCTCCTCTGCTTTCTGGATGCCATGAGCTCAGCAACTCTACCATGTATTTTCACCATGATTTTCTGCCTCACCTCAGGCCTAGAGCAATGGAGTTGGCTGACCATGGCCTGAACCTCTGAAACCATCAGCCCAAAATAAACTTTCTTTCTTTAAATTGTTCTCGTCAGGTATTTTGATTGCAGCAAGAAAAAAACTGACCAACACAGTCTGTCATTTAGGAGGCTCTCACAAGAGTCTAAATGAGGCATGATCAGGGCTTACACCAGGAATAGGGACCATGTGAATAAAGAGCGAGCATGGTGGAATGGCCTTTAAGGGATCAAAAGTGTACAACTGGGGCTGAAGTTGTGGCTTAGTGGTAGAGCGCTTGCCTAGCATGTGTGAGACACTGGGTTCGATTCTCAGTACCACATATAAACAAATAAATAAAATAAAAGTCCATCAACAACTAAAACATTTTTTTAATAGTATAGAATAGGATAGGTGTGGAATGGGTGTGATGGCTGGCATCCAGCCTCAGTGATTCACAGTGAGGATACGCACCTTAGAGTAATAGAAACTGGTGTGAGGGGTAGGAAAAAAGAGGATGAAGATAAGTAGAAGGGAAGAAGAATAGTCAAAACCACCCTGGTTTTGCTCTAAGATTTATTTCCAAAGGCCAATCTCTCCCCATCCTTGAGGACTATTCCAGAAATTTCCTCCAGGACTTCTCCTGCATGGTTTCCATATTGTTAAGCCATACTGCCTCTGCTCTTCACAGTGTGGGGAGAGAGTCTCCAAACTGAGAAAGCCAAAGACCATGTGAAAAAGAAGGTATCTACTGCACATAATCACAAGTGGACTTGAGATTCCTTAAAGGAGTTTTTTTTGGCACCAGTGAGTATTTTAAGAAAAAGTCATTATACTTTGTGTTTCACTCTGAAACTGGATGTCTCTCCAATTTCCTTACTTTGCAAAGTCAGATGGCTTTATATATAAATATTTCAAAAGAAACAGAGTCAGGCTGGGTTTCTTCCCAACTATTGTTTACTTTAGTCATCCACAAGGGTTTTTTTGGTTCCTCAGTCTGGGATGGATGCTCTTCCAAGGCATGTAACTTCTTTTCCCTGTACATTTTCCCAACATGATACTTAGGCCAGCATTCCCGGCATCATTTACTGATATCCAAATTTGGTTTCCTCCTACCACTTTTTTTTAATATTTATTTTTTAGTTGTAGGTGGACAGGATATCTTTATTTTATTTTTTATGTGGTGCTGAGGATCGAACCCAGTGCCTCCCACGTGCTAGGCGAGCATGCTACCACTGCGCCATAACCCCAGCCCCTCCTCCTACCACCTTTAATTAGGATCCAAGAACTACAATCCAGGGACTATAAGCATGAGAACCCAGTAATAGATCCAAAAGTTAATGTTTTCCTGATTCTTTCATGAATCTCTGTTTATATAATCAACAAAAGCATTGTACAAAAGAGGCCAATATGCATTTTTCCCTAATTGCAAACATATAGAGACTCAGGAATTTGTTGTAATTCAATTGATGATCCTATGAAGTTCCTTTATTCCCTTTGTACCACTAGTCTGATTGGTGTGTACATTAAGTTCTAGCTAGTGGAGTATGATGGGAATAGTCAAGATATGTCATGATTGTCTTTTCTATTTTTAGCCTAAAATCTAAGGTTTGTAGCTTTTGCTTCTCCAAATGACTGTAAGAAAATAAGTAAAGACATGATGAGGAGCTTTTAAGCTGAAGGTATTCCTGCCTAACTGGACTCTTGTCAGCAAGTTGTCCATATTCTCCAATAAATTTTGAATTATAATTTCTTCACTTACATAACCCACACTGACCCACAGTCAGCTGGGTATATTTTCCTATGTAGAGGTAACATGAAATGAACCAAGCCTTCTGATATCAGCATCATGGTATTCTGATTCTATTCCTAATCAGACCACTAAGGTGTGTGTGACCTGGGGAAACTCCCTGGACATCTTTTTCAGCTTTTCTCATCTGCCCCATTATGGAAAGGTGAGTCCTTTTAACCTCACCTGCCCATTCTTTTGCATTTTCCTGAAGAGTTGTCTTAGCCATTCTTCAAAGAAGTATTTTCAAACTTCTGTACCATCTACAGCTTCCAGCCTAAAACAGCAACATACTATTGGGGTGGGTTCAAATTAATAAGATCTCAAAGAATCATACATATGTAGAAGTTCTGCTGAAGCTTGCTCTTTATTAGTGTTCAAGCCTCAGTGACTCACAATTATTTCCTGGATCACCACTGTCTTTTTTTTTTTTTGGTACTGGGGTTTGAACTCAGGGGTACTCGACCACTGAGCCACATCCCCAGCCCTATTTTGTGTTTTATGTAGAGACAGGGTCTCACTGAGTTGCTTAGCACCTCACTGATGCTGAGGCTGGCTTTGAACTCGCGATTCTCCTGTCTCAGCCTCCCTAAGACCACTGTCTTCTTCTCCTGCACCTACCCTTATGTCATGCTTCCAGGCCTTTGAGTATTGTGTGTTCTAAAGTTGTGTGGAATATGAATGAAAATGAGATGCCATGCCCACTGGAAATCTCAGATCATGTGCTGTGAGAAAAGTTGAGAAAGATAGTCTCATGTACTTTGGACAGCATGCAGATAAAACCTGAGCTCATGGGCATAGGAAGGGGCTGCTCTGGGTAAATTTGCAATGATTGGAAGAAATTAGAGTAGAGAGCATGTGGAGATATATATTGTGACCTATAGACATCACATATTAGTCTGTTTTATTCATGCATTCATTCTATAAAAGCCTACCAATTCCATCTAGGGACTAGTTTAGACATTCAAAATGCTGGCCAGAGCCCTTGCCTTCAGGGAGCTTATACTCCAATGAGAACTATAGGAAACTGGAAAATCAACACAGTATAGTATATGGTATCAAAAAATTGAAATGTCTATACTGGGCTTACTGGAAACTCAAAAGAGGGCACCTGACCAGGACTTGTGTTTCTTCATAGGCTTCTGGAAGGAGGTGACTTCTAATCTGAGAACTAAAGCGTGGATAATCATTGCACAGGCAAAGAGAAGCAAGAGATCATTTTCTTGGCAGCGTGACTTGACATATGCAAAGGTCAGAGAAACATGGAAATTCTTCAAAGTTAAAGAAAATATAGGGATTTTCTAATACTTGTCAAGAGTGAGGAAAATGGTATAGGGACCTAGGAATTATTTTCTAAAGGTTTGAAATAGAGAAGTGGAGAACCAAGTTAGTAGGGAAGTTAATTGATATAAGTGTTATTAATAGTGTGAAATGTGTAAGATTTGAACTTGATCCGAATTTGTTCAGAATCTGGTTAAATAAGAGCCAATAGCTAGATGTCAGAAATGTTAGAATGTCTGGTGTATGTGTATGCACTGGTAGTAATATTGTTTTCTGAAAATATTTTGAATATTTATCCAAGAGAAATTTAGTATGTTCTGTAGTACATGGAAAGTTTCTTAATTTAAAAAAATCACATTTGTGGTACAGTACTGAGTTATTTAACTTCCTATACGGAAAAATCATTGAAAAACAAGGGAAAGATCAGATGGGTAGGGGAGAAATTGGTGGCCTGGAAGCTCATTCACAATGACTGTGTACTATGGATGGAAGAAAAGTTCTTGAACCAGCTGTCAGAGGCAGTAGGAAAAATGTGTATTCTCTCAGTCTCCTTACATTTGAGACCAAGGTTCCAGGGAACGGTTTTCTTCTCCTTCAAATCTCCAATCTCTGGTATAATGAAGGATCCATGCTGGGAATAGAAAGATTGCTACACTGAAAGTCTAGTGTCCTGAATCCTGGTTCTCTTGCTACTATTAAACAATTGTGTGCTCATGAAAAATTCCTTAACATCCCTGATTTCCAGTTTTCTCTCTCCAAAATAAGATAGATGTGTCTTGAGTCCCCAGTTTGTACATTGCAATATTTGATTGTATCTATAGGATGCCAAGTTTAAAAAATGACACAGCCCTGCCCCTTATTGTCTCAAAAATCCATCTACACATAGCCAACTGTCACATAATACCAATGGCAAGAACCCTGTGAGAGTATAGCTTTCAATGACAAAGAGAAATGATGAAAAGTTTTCCTTATGTTGATGAGGCCATGTAATCATGGCTTGAATGACATAATTATAGGGGAACAAATAGACCAGATTAATGGAGCCAATCTGAGAAAATGCAAGGCTAATTTTAGGGACACAGTAGTACAATGGATAGGAAATGTTCTCCTTTGTGAATTTTTGATTAAATGCATTAATTATACACATCAATGGGTTTCTGTGGGATATTTCAGTACATGTATACAGCACACACTGATCAAATCCAGCCTCCCTTAATCCACTCTCCCTCTCCACCTTCCCAACCTCTAGTAAACAATATTCTATATTCAGGTCAACTTAAGATTCTGCTTTTGAAAAGCAGAAGGAAACCAGAACTTGATGATGCTTATATGATCAACCCACGGGATTCCAGGCTTAACTTGTAGATAATTCAGAGTAAGCAAATATGTTTGGACTGGGAATGAAAGATGAGTCAGATTCATGCTTTGGAGAAATGAAACTTGATATTTAGCCTTAAAGATAGAAGGAAATCTTGCCATTTGTGAAAATGTGAATGAAACCTGAAAGACATTATGCTAACTTAAATAAGCCAGGCACAGAAAGACAAATACTACACATTCTCATTTATATGTGAAATCTAATCAAACTCACAAGGAGAGAATAGAATGAAAGGGGGGAGGGGGGGAAGATGTTTGTCCAATGGTACAAAGTTACAGTTAGACAAGAGGAACAAATAAGTATACAAGGTGAAAAATAAATGATAATATGAGTAAAGTTCTTCGCTTAATGAATGGTTGTTATTATAGTGTAAAAAATATACCTCATAAAAACATAGATTCAAATGTTCTTATCAGCTTTACCAAGATTTGATATATTTACAAGATATGTTCTAAATTAAAATAAGAAGGGCTTATGTTTCTTAACTCCTCTTCCCAGGTAATGTTATTCATTTAAATGTTTCTTCTAAAGAATAGAAGTTTTCCCTGTTTACAGAGAAAAATTAAAACCAAGCCTTAAGATAATATAAGTGTAAATTCCACTTTATGATATATGTGAATACTTCATCTGGGAAAAGGATTTCAGCATGAACTGAAGAACTCATGTGAAGTTTGGGAAGTAATTTCTCCAGAAACAGGCCTTTCTGAAAGAACCATAAACCAAACGCTAGAATGAGTGAAGGATATGTAGGGAGCTAGCAAGTACAATAATGCTGTTCTGTCTCATGGAAAAATCAAATGTTCATCAGAGATTCAAGTGTATTCTGTAGTCAATGGAAATTGACTAAAAGCTTCTGAGTTCTAAATGATATGGATTTGTTTCTGTAAATATCACTGGGTAACAGTGTAAAGAGTTGAATGAAGGCTGGGATCAGTCATCAGGAGATGCCAATAGACTAGAAAGTCTATGGATCATTGAGAGGATGCCTGAGATTAGGACTCTAATTTTTGAGATAAAGTTAACATTGAGTTTGTCCATTTCCTGGGTTAGGAAAAGGAAAGTGGTACCCTTGCTGGGTATGGTGATATCTACATGAAGTCTCTACCATGCTGCTTCAGCTTAAAGTGCTAGAGTACTGTCTCCTGTGAGCCATTACCACCTAATTCCAGAAAAGTCTATGTCCCCAAGTCTTTCATTTGC
>PVHX01026158.1:0-21227 GCA_004024805.1 Geosciurus inauris
TGTGTCCCCAGTGTCCCCGCGCTTAGTTCCTTACAGTGGAACACTCCCAAGGCCTCACAACTGTGCTCTGCTGTGTCCTTGTACTCCAAGGTGCGCCAAGCTTCCAGCCAGCACAGTGCGGTTCCTGTCCCCTTCTCCATGTCCCCGACCAGGCTCCACTCCACCTGCAGCCTCCTTCCTCCCTCACACAGGTGGCGGCCCTTCTGCTTGCGGCTGTCACACACCCCTGACAGCCAACATCAACACCCAGGCCATCGCCACCCCTCCCCTAGCTTGTCTGCTTCCTTGTGACCAGTCACAGGTGACAGAGTGACCGTGATCACTGCTGACATGGTCCCTAGCTGACGGAGGATCCACTTCTCTGAAAACATGATGTTTTAGTTTGCCAGGTCTTTCCCCAGGACACTGCTTCTCTTCTTCTCCCTGTTTGTCCCCTAACTGCACACCATCCGTCCCCAGCCCTCACTTGACCTGCTCCTGCCTATGGTGCTGGTGTCCCTATCACTGCCTCCAGGAAGGGGCTGCAGATTTGAGCTCCTCTCTCCCCCTCCCTCTCCCCCAGCCCCCTCTTATCCTTGGTCCTCGGTCCTCGAATTCTCCTCTCTGGCCGTGTCCCACTTCATCCCTCTGACTCTCCTTTTCCCCTCTTTGTTTTGTTTCTCACAAACTTGCAGCCTGTCCCCTGTGCCTGCAGCCTGTCCCCTGTGCCTGCACCTTTCCTACCTGCTGCACAAGCTGCCTGTCTGCACCATCTCCGCAGGCTTCAGACCTTTCCACTCCTGACCCACCTTTCTGCCCGTGTCCCTCCTTATCTTTTCAGCCCTTTATGCCTGCCCTGTGGCCTCCACGTTCCTCCCTCATGTTTTTCTTTTTAAAGTGCTAAATTCTCTGAGGGCTAAAATCCCTGCTGTCTGGATACTGACCCTAAGCTGAACATCATCACCTGGGAATGGACTTCTGGGAAAGAAGGGGGAATCTAAAATGTTTTCAAGCAATTTTAGATTATCAATACATATTAGTGTTCCTATAATTTGAAGCCAATTTTCAAGTTCATTATCAGGAAGTGGATCAATACTTCTTCACCAATGACAGTGACTGGGAAACTCCCCTCCTTGAGGTCACCACACTGCCTGGGGACACGTGAAAGAGATGATCTCCACCAATGGACACGCTGAAGGAGATCCCTCTTTTGTGTCTGTTCATAAAAAGGTCATCCCTGGACATACTTTTCAATAAAACGTTCTCAAGAAAAATGGAATTTTTGTCTGGGTCATGATTTTGGATATTCTTTTATAACTAAATGAATACGTGCAATATAACAATCACATGCAGTGCTTCTGGAATATTTTAGTCTCCAAATGCCAATTCTCTAAGAGTCATTTCCCTAATGGTGTCTCATGAGGTCCTGTATTGTATCCTAGTTTGACTAATGAGGACAAAAGTAAAGTTTGTGCTCCTTCTTTTTCTCTAAACTTTTCTTCATTTGATTAAAATTGACCAAACATGAATTTTAATTTTTTCTTTCTTTTATTTTGTAGCGTAGGGGATTGAGCCTAGGGGTGCTCAGTGTACCACTGAGCCACACCCCCAGCCTGTTTTTATTATTATTATTATTATTATTTTTTTTTTGGTACTGGAGATTGAACTCAGGGGCACTCGACCACTGAGCCACATCCCCAGCCCTATTTTGTGTTTTATGTAGAGACAGGGTCTCACTGAGTTGCTTAGCGCCTCGCCATTGCTGAGGCTGGCTTTGAACTCAGGATTCTCCTGTCTCAGCCTCCCTAAGTGCTGGGATTACAGGCTTGCGCCACCACACCCGGCTTGTTTTATTATTTTTATTTTGAGACTAGGTCTTGCTAAATTGCTCAGGCTGGCCTTCAGCTTCCAATCCTCCTGCCTCAACCTTCCAAGCGGCTGGGATTACAAGCGTGTACCACCATGCTTTGCCCAAATAAGAATTTTTCTTAGGAGAATCAGTCTGATTGTAAATAAATAATTGAAAAATATTAAATTCTGAGTGGTTATTTTGTTTACTATGAATTTTATTATTTGTTTTGAAGTCAACAAACCCCAATACTGCTATAAGTACTAGAATTAACTTTAGTTTTATTTATTATCATTTTATTGTTTATAAAATGTCATAACATTTGATAGACTAAAGATTATCAGGGTCATCTTAAATATATCACATGGTTGTGAATGCTTAGCCCCTTTTCTAAATCCATTTTTAGGTGCCACTTGAGCCTCAGGGAGCTCCAGGGACAGGAACTGTCCCCAGTGCAGTGTCCACAGGCTTGGCTGGGGTCTGAATCAGCTCTAGCAGTTGCTCTGTGAATGCCCAGTGCTGCAGCTTCCTCCCCTGTCAGTGTGGGTGATTTGCTCCAGTTGCTCAGAGCTCCTTATCTCTGTGAGGAGGCAAGTCACTCTGACAGGGTGCTCTCAGCAACTGTCACTCACTCCAAGGGCTGTAGGAAAACAGACTTGTGCAGTCTCTATACCCCGCACCACCAGTAAAGCTGACGATTCCATGAAACTTAGCCAACGTCCACCATGCTGTCCTCCTTTTCGGATGTGTTTAATAGATGTCAGATCACACCTAGTGATACTGTGATGGTAGGACTCCTGTCCCCCCCAGGATGTCACAGACTCTGTGCCCTTGTGCCCAGATGTTTGAAGAGGAAGCCAGAATCTGCATAAGGGGTGTGGGTGGTGGATCTCAGGTTCGGGGTATGGGGCTGCTGCAGGTTGGTGGAAATGTATTATAGATTCTTGTCCCAAATATCAAGAGGACGAACAACTTCCTGTTTATTTCAGAGAGTTAACAGAGCTCCTGTAAAGGAATTATTTAATGCCTTGAGTATGGTGAGGGGTAGCTTTTGAACCCAACGCCATCTGACCCCAAAGCATCATTACCTGTTGGGGACTCTCAGCATTCCCTGGTGCTGCCAGCTGTCCTCTCAGCAGCTCAACCTCTGACCCCCTGCCCTGTCCGCATCTCCCTCCACCTTCCCTCCACCTTCCTATTCCTGGGCAGACTTAGTGTCCCTTTGGGATCTTGGGCCTCTGGTGACAAGAGCTTGATAAAAGGTTTCTAACGGAGGGCGACGCTCTTCACAGAAGTGAAAGTGAAAGTGGATTGCCGGAAAACCTCACCACGTTTTGCCGATCCACTCTGGCAAGGTTTCGAGGTAGTGATGTCCATAGGGTCCTTGGACCGGCTGCTGCTCCGGGAAGTCTGGCCTTGGCGCAGCGCTGGTGCAGAGCTGGTGAGCGCCTGGGTGGTGACCGGGTCCAACCATGCTTGCGTCCATGTGGTGGGTGCCCTGAGAGCTCGAGGGACGCCAAGATGTGTGTGTGGGGTGGTGGCGGTGAATAGCCGCGGATGTCCCCAGCAAGATCCGTATTTGGGAACTGGGGTGGGGGTGGGGGGGTGTCTGGCGGCTGTTCCAGCTAAGGAGGTGCAAGGGTCACAGAGACCCTTGGGGCCTTGCTGTCACAGGATAATGCGTGAGTGTCTGGTGCGTGGGGGTGACGGTGGGAATCGGGTGTCTGCGGGTGTCTGCAGGGAGGGTTGCTGGACTTGTGTCCCAGGGCAGAGGCATCGCGGGGAGGCGGGTACCTAGACGCAGTGATGAGCGAGAGAGGGTCCCTGAGGGTGGCAGGGTGGCTGTGTCGGGCGGTCAGGGTGAGAGGGGATGCGGGGAAACAGCTAGGAGAGGGGGACGCAGAGGGAGTGCGGCGGGGCTGGGGTGGGGACCAGGCGAAGGGCGGTGGCCACCGGGAGGGATCTGGGGACTGGTGCTGGCAGGACGCAGGTGAGGACCGAGCAGGCGGCATCAAGTTTGTGCTGTCCTTACCAAATATGTTCTGGATATTCCCTCAGGGTCCATTTTCTGCAAGAATTTGTATAATATTGTTGTGTTCTTGTATGTGGAAGAGTCAACCAACCCAGCCTTGAAACTCAGAGAAGTCTGGGCATGAAATGTTACTTCATGGTTTAATGTCTTAAATTAATTTCTTAATCTCTAAATTAATTTCTCTTAATACTTAAGAGAGAGTTCACATTTTCTCTTTTTTTTATATCAGCTTTGGTAGATATTTGTTCATTTTTATCCGATGTAATTTTCTACCTCATTGATTTATCTTTTTCATTTGGTTCTTTAAGCTTTTATATATTTTATGTTTTCTTATACTTTCTTGACACAGAAAAGGTTAACGCTCATTATTTAGCCTTTCTTCTTTCTTTTCTAATGTATATATTTATGGGTAATAACTTCTAATTATTGCTTTAACTGAATCCCTCAAGCTTTTTTCCCCATTATTTTATTTTTTAAAAATTATTTTTTATTGGTTCTAATTAGTTACAACATGTGAATCTCCCAAGTTTTGACACGTATTATTTTAATTCTCTTTCAGTTAAAAATATTTTCTAGTTTCCGTTATGATTTTATCAAGTGTGCTGTTTCATTTCCAAGCAATTGATGGCTTCTTGGATACCTTTTCTTTTTCTTTCTTTTTTTTAAAAAATTGACTTCTACTTTGCTCTCACAGTGGTGAAATAACATATTCTGAATGGGTTTAATTGTTTGAAACTTGTTAGTCTTTTACAAATTCTTTTGAAGCAGTTTTAGGTTCACAGCAAAATTAGGAAGAAGGTGCAGTTTTCCCATATATCCCCCTCACCCCCCATGTAGCTTCCCATGATGAATGTTGCCCCTTAGAATGGTATGTATAATTGTTATAACCAACAAACCTATATTGACACATCATCACCACCCACAGTCCCTAGTTTATATCAGGTGTGCTCCACCTGTTCAACACTCTCCCTTGAACCCAGTTATTCTTTTTTTATATATATATATATATTTTTAGTTGTTGATGGATCTTTATTTTATTCATTTAGTATCTATATGTGGTGCTGAGGATCGAACCCAGTGCCTCACGCACGCTAGGCAAGCGCTCTACCGCTGAGCTACAGCCTCAGCCCCCCAGTTATTCTTTATCTATCAACATGTGCTTGATTTTGGCCCATTTTGGTGATGTTCCATGTGTTTAGAGCAATAACGTGAATTGCATCTATTACGTATATGTTAACTCTGTCAAGTTAATTGTGCAGTTAAACTTATGTACTTATGGATTTTATGTGCTTATGTTATGATTTTTCAAAGAGATGTGCTAATATCTTTTGCAGTGTTTTGGATCTGTCTCTTCTTTTAATTCTAATTTTTCTTTATGGATTTTATGGCTATGTTATTGGGAGCATACAGATGTACTATGGTAATAGTTTTCTGTTGTATAGACCCTTCTTCACCTTTAATAATACTTCTTGTCTCAAAGTCTTCTCTGATACTCGTAGAGCTACACCAGTCTTCTTCTGGTCACAGTTTACATTTCTATAATTTTTTCCCATCCTTCTGATTTCAGACTTTTGTTTTTATATTAAAAGCCTGACTCTGATAAGCAACATAGTTTGCTTTCATACTTTTTTCTTTTAAACATATCTGATAGTCTTTTACTTAGTGTTTTACTTGGGATCTTTAGCCCACTTACAGTATCATAATTAATGCAATGTTCATGAAATGACTGTTGTGGAACTTCATTTTTCTAGTTGACTGACCTGTGCATGTTCCTTTTTTCCTTCTCCTTTCTTTATTTTGGATGTCTGGGCTTTTCAACACTCCATTTTTCTCCTATTTTTCTCCCATGTTCATTATACATTTCTTACTGTTTTCACAGTGATTACCAAAGGGATTATGATATGCATTAATATTTTGGTCAAGCACTAATTATTACTTTTAACAATTCTCAAATATTTCTAGACTTTTAAACTTGATGTACTTCATGCAAACTCACGTTAGTGTTGTCATGTATTAAGTTGTACGTATACTTTAAATCCCACAAGATATTAAAATTACTATTTTGTGCTCTCAGTACTCATTTTTATTTACTTACATATTTGCTCTATCTGTGTTTTTCCTTCTTCTTGCATCTCCTGTTTCCTTCTGAAGTAATATCTCCACTGCTTGAAGAATTTCTACTGTTTTATTTTTGTTTTTGTTTAGTGCAGATGTGTTAGCAAGGACCATGCACTTTTTTTTTTTTATTTTTCTTAAACTCTTTGCTTTGCCTTCTTTCTGGAAGTATATACTGGATATGGTAAATAAAATAATTTTATTTCAGTATTTTATTTCAGTATTTGTCAGGTCATTCCATGATTTTCTGCCTTCCTTCCGTCGACTTCTGGTAAGAAGTCAGAAGTCAATTTTCACCATTTTATAAATGTTACCTAAAAGTAATGTGGCTGATTTTCACAGGGTGTGTTTATTTGTAAGGTTTCTCTTTGGGGCTGTTTTACACTTTGACCATGATACTCCCTGAGTGGTTTTCTTTGTTTATCCTGCTTAAAGCTTTCTGAGCTTCTTGAGGTTGAGGTTGATGTCATCCACCTAGTCTGGATGATTCTTGGTTATTATCTCTGTCAGTTATTCCATTGTTGTATTTTCTCTTTTCTCTCCTGAGGATCTAATTACACATAGGAGAAGATCATGCATGTCCCACAATCTTGGCTTCCCCTTTTCTCCTTTAGATTTCTCAGTGCTGCTCCTTCCTTCCTTCCTTCCTTCCTTCCTTCCTTCCTTCTTTCTGTATATTCCATTGTCTTATCCTCAAGATAATTCTCTTTTTCTCTGTTTAGTTACCTTCAAACCTTCTCTAGTAAGTTCTACCATTTAAATGTTGAATCCTGCACTTTTAAAATTTCCGATCTATCTATCTATCATCTATCATCTATCTATCTATCTATCTATCTATCTATCTATCTATCATCTATCAATCATCTATCTATTTATGGGTTGTGGTAATGGAGATTGAGCCAAGGGTCTCATGAATGCTAAGCAAGCACTTCACCACTGGGCTACACCCTCAGCCACCCCATCTTGTTTTTTACACATTTTAATAGCCTAGTGAAATCCTCTGCTCTTTCACCCACTTTGCCCATTTTTCTTATGTTTTCTTAAATATTTCAGATGCACATTAAAATTCTTTTTGGCTAATGTTAGCATGTACTCCAGCTGTCTGGGATCTTTTCTATTTCTCTCCCCTTGCTATGGTGTGGATGGGTCTCCCAGAGGCCCACATGTTGACTGCTTGGTCTCCGGTCTTTGGCACTCTTGAGAAGTGGTGGAACTTCAGGAGACGGGGCCTAGTTGAAGGATGTCAGGTCACTGGGGACATGCTCCTAAAGTGGATGTTGGGACTCTGGCCCATTTTCCCCTCTCTTTCTTAGCTTCCTGGTTGCCGTGAAGTAAGCAGCTTCCCTTGCCACATGCTTCCACCGTGATGTCTGGCTTGCCACAGCAACACAAGCAATGGGCTGACGAGTATGAACTGAAACGTCCCAAACTGTCAACCAAAATAAACCCTTTCTCTTTTTAAGGTGATTACCTCAGGTGTTTTGGTACAGTAATGAAAATCTGACCTGCATATTCTTTATTACCAGCCATAGATTCTCACCTCTTTGTATATCTAGACATTTTATTGTATTCTGGGCATCGTATAGAACATATCTGTTTTAACTTCAGTTGTTACCATCCACTGGCAACACTTACCCCTTTCCTCATTCTGTAGACAATAGAGGGGCAGATCATCTTATTCAGTCAGGATGAACCGGGGTCAGGCTGGGGTTCCCCTTTCTGCTGGGATTCCGTCTCCTGGGCTGGGGGCTTCCAGAGTTCTTAAGTGAGAGCTGTGCAGTTCTCTTCCCAGCCCTGAAAGACCACGGGATACCCAGTTCTGCTTTTCGGAGGTCTTCAGCTTAACTTCCTAGTCTTCTGCCCATGCAGCTGGGGATCTCTCTGTCATTTGTGCCTGTTTCTTTCTGTCCAAGCACACGCTTGCCCTTTTTTTTTTTTTTTTTTTGGTACCAGGGATTGAACTCAGGGGCACTCGACCCCTGAGCCACATCCCCAGCCCTATTTTGTGTTTTATGTAGAGACAGGGTTTCACTGAGTTGCTTAGCGTCTCGCCGTTGCTGAGGCTGGCTTTGAACTCGCGATTCTCTTGTCTCAGCCTCCCTAAGTGCTGGGATTACAAGCGTGAGCCACCGCGCCCAGCTTGCCCTTTTTTGATCTGCTTCTGCCCTGATGGCCTTACCTGGCCTTTTATTTCTCACCTCCTATCACAAAACTTCTGAGCCAAGTCCACACGGCACAGTTGGATTCAAATAATTCAAGGTAGGAGAGGCTGTTGGAGACCTTGAACCTGGCAGGGTATGTCACCTGTGTCTGTTTCTGCCCCAGGAATCCATGCTGTCTGTTGTGACCTCATGACTTTGTTTCTGGATGGGCCCGGGGAGCCCTAATTCCTGGCCACGGGGTACTGTGATGACAAGTTCTTCTTGCTCTATGATGGGGAGAGCCACAGGGCAGATCCCCCGGGGACTCGGGAACAAGAAATATGCTGGAGCTGAAGCCTGGGAAAGAGACTGAAGACCTGTGGGAAAAGGAGAAGGAACTCGAAGATGCTGGCAGAGATCATGAGCCGGGAAAGCCAGGAGCGAGGGCAGTGGGCAGACTCAGCACCTGTGGGTTCAAGCTCTGCTCCCTGGAATCGGGATGGGGTCCCTGGAGCACAACAAGGCTGGTCTGCACAGATGAGTGAGGCCTCTCTGTGACTGTGCCAGGTACAACACACTTGGCAGAGCAGACGACGTGTCCCTTTAGGATGAAATCCTAGGGACGGTGAGGTAATCAGGCACTGCCTGGGGTGGGCCAGGCCTTTGCTCCCTCTAGGCCACAGGGGGCAGTGAGCTAGGAGAACCTCAGCACTGGAGGCTTCTGGTGCCTGGGCTACAATGAGGAGGACTTCCTCACCTTTGACCTGGAGACCCCTACGTGGGCAATGGCTGTGCCCTCAGCCCAGTAGACCAAGAAGTTCTGGGAGATGCCCGACCCCAGGACTCTCCTGTGTGAGATATGTCCTGCCCAACCCTGAGACACCTGGTTTCCATGAGCCACCTCCTGGTTGAATACAGGTACTGACGGTGGGTGGGAGGGCGTGCTCATGGAGGGCTTGCTCATGGAGGGACCTAGCACCCTGCAAGGAGAACTTCCCTGTTAGTCTGAGTGGCTGTTTTCACGGCCTTTGTTAGGGGCTGGGTTCTCAGTGAATTGTCTGAGGGTGCCACAGCTTAAGGTAAAGTCCCCGTGGGGCAGGGTCCTCTAGGGGCCATTGCTGGGTGCCTCAGCAGGGGAAGCAAGGGGTCCCCGACCTAGTGCGGGTTCTCAGACCTGAGGCCCAGGCAGGAAGGAAGGGGGGGCTTCTCTCTAACAGCTTCATTCTCTAGGATGTTGACCCTCAAGAAGGGAAGATAACTAGATTTGAACTTCTAGGGTGAGACTCTAAGATGGGGTTTCCCTGGCTGAGAGCCAAATAAGACAGAGTGTTCTAGCTATGAAAACTGGGTTACGTTCAAACCCAAACTGCCTCACATCAGATGACCCATCTCGGGTCATTCCAATCTTGTTCTGCTCTTGTTTTTAAGAATGATCAAGCTTAAAGCTTTCTCCTTGGCTGAGTCTTGTGGCAGAAAATGAAACAGTGTCCTGGGAAACCAGTGTGTGGGGGAAGGGGCGGCAGGATGACTGTACTGGTTATGAGGATAAGTGTTTGTAGCAATGTCCCAAATAACACAGGTGGAAAGGTAGAATTATATCAGCACATGTGTTTGAGTCCCTTGGGTAAAATGCAGTATTTGCTACAACCTACGCATCTTCCCTTATACTTAAAATCATTTCCAGACTACTTATAGTATGTAATACAATGTAAAAGGCATGTAAATAGTTGTCATACTGTTTTGTTTAAGGAATAAAAATGTAAATGTTTACAGATGCCAATATTTTTCAAAAAAAAAATTTGTTCTGTGGTTGATTGATCTCCGGATGCAGAACTGACCTGTACAGAGGGCAGACTATACTGCTTTAAGAAGAGACAAATCGATCAAGTGAACAAAGAGAGTCGGGAAACAGACCCAGACACATACTTTTACTGGATTAATGATAAACTAACACTGTAGTGAAGTTGGGAAAAGGGGAGGTTTTCAGGAAACAGTGTTGAGTCATTTGGATTCTTATGGGAAAAAAGGTGTCTATGGATCCCAATCTCGTGCCATGTGCAAAGTAAGTTTCATAGAATTACATCTACAAGAGCATGATGAAATAATGAAGTTTTAAGGAAAAAAACAGTAGAACATCTTTGTGACTTTGGTATAGACCAAGATTTCTTAAATGGGAAAGGGTAGATTGAAATATTAAATTACAGTAAAATGACCTATATTCATGAAAAGCCACTATCTCAAGAATGAAAAGAAAACCAGCATAGTGGAAGAATATTCATCCAATCTGGGGTCTTCATCTGAGTGTCCCCACCCCATGTCCTTGGAGCAGCAGTGATTTGCCACAGGCAATGCCTGGACCCTGCTGGGGGAGAAAAGAGATGACTCCCTCTTCTTCTTCTTCTTTTTTCTTTTTCTTTTTGGTACCAGGGATTGAACTCAGGGGCACTTGACCACTGAGCCACACCCCCAGCCCTATTTTGTGTTTTATGTAGAGACAGGGTCTCACTGAGTTGCTTAGCACCTCGCCATTGCTGAGGCTGGCTTTGAACTCACGATCCTCCTGTCTCAGCCTCCCAAAGTGTTGGGATTACAGGCATGCACCCCTGCGCCTGGCGACTCCTTCCTCTTGTGAGTATACTCGGGGTCATGCTTCCTAATTTGCCTAGTTCTCCCTCATTTAAATCCCAACTGTAGGGCTAGTTTACTTTGGGTTGGTTTACTATTTAAGAAAAAATAAGACTCTGCTGGCACAGAGGTGCATGCCTGTAATCCCAGCGGCTCAGGAGGCAGGAGGATTGTAATTTCAAAGCCAACCTCAGCAACTTAGTAAGGCCCTAAGCAACTTAGTGAGACCCTGTCTCAAAAAAGGGGGTGGGGGTGGGAGTGTGGCTCAATGGTTACGCACACATGGGTTCAATCCCTGGTACAAAAAGAAAAAGAAAAAGAAGGTTCTACAATAATTGGATTCAGGAGGTCCAAGGACAGTATTTCCAGCTCACGGCAACCTTAACCTACTATGCGTGTTAAATATGCTAAATATGCCTTGGCTAATGCAGTGCCCCTGGGGTGAAGGACACCAGTCTCCATACTGTGGCGTCCTGTAGAGGAGCTGAGAGGAAGGAACGCTCTTGTTCAGTTGGGTTCCTCATAGAACACACGATTCTTCTTAGAAATTTCCAGTACCCTGACTAGTGTAATTTGAATCTTTTAGTTTAAAGCTAGATATCCCTATGGTGGCTGCAGCCAGTTGGAATCCAGAAGGCAAAGGTTAATCAGTCAATTAATTCTGCAGTGTATTCTCTGGGTAAAAAGTGGTGCTAACCAGGAAGTGTTCCCGTGGACAGTTCTTATTTTTAGTCCAACTCTGTATGGGGGAAAAAAGCTAATTTGACCCAGGTATGTGTGAGTGGGGATGGCTGTTCTCTGCAGAGAGGAAACTCACATTGCAGTGAGAATCAGAAGGCTGGTGCTGGGAATTTGGCGATGCTGATAATGGTTAGCAGCTTCCAGAGGCCTAGGGGCAAGCAAACCACACAGGAGAGAGAAAACCCATCTCAACCTGGCCCCAGCGGTACAGCCAGTTTGACGCTCACGGTGCTGAACGGCAAACGCGGGGCTCTGGCTCCCCCGTGTGGTGGAGGACGGCAAAGCCTCACTCAGGAATCCTGCAGCTTGCAAGGGATCCGCCAGGGATGGTAACACCCATCCCTGTGCCACTGTAATCATGAACTTGGGAGCTGATAACACTGTGTGCAGAACAATGTGAGTTATTAGCCTGAGGCACCCTTTATAGAAAATTAATCAGAAGCTCAGCGTGTGCCTTTCCTCAGCTCTGGTGTACCCAGTCTCACAATGGACTCCTGGTTCTTCATGACCCCATCGTGTTCCAAGTGACCACAACTAATAGTTTTAAGAGGCCCATAGTGTCCCTTCTTGGTTGGGGACCCACAATCTGGCTGCCTCTGTGGCTTTCTGGCACAACCTCAGTTTCTCTGAAACACATTCTTTCTATATTGCAACAACACATAGACTGTCTTGTTTTAATGTTTGTCCACAAAGAGCTCAGGTTACGTGCGGTGTGGGGGGAAGAGCACAGAAGGACCTATACATGTTGGGGTTCAGGAAACAACACGCAAAACATGCTGCTTTGGACCTCAAGCTGAGAGCACCTGGGCAGCAGCATGTCAGGGAAAGGTGGTCTCTGAAGCTCTTTAAGGCTGAATTCTCCAGAAGATGTTCCATTGTGAATCTCTTCACTAGGTATCTCATCAACCAGGGGGAGTGACATACAAGGTAGGAAGTACGATTAGCTTCGATGCCACACGCAGATGAACTTGGTCCCAGGCCACTGTCTGTTCTTCCTATTTATTCCCCCTGAAACTTCTTTTGTCTTTCTCTAACATTGTCTACTGTATCAGTTTTGCATGACTATAATGAAATGTCTGAGGCAGACCAACTTAGTAAAGAAGAAAGGTTTATTTAGGTTACAGTTCTGAAAGCTCCAAAAGTAACTGAAACCCCAGGCCAACAACCAGACAGACAGGCGCAAACATAGGGATGTGAGGGAGGAAACAGAGAAGCTGGTTGGGGGTGCAGAGGTCAGGGAGCACTGTCAGTCCATTGCCCAGGGAAGTCTCATTTTTAGGGTGGACAGAAACCCTGCAGAATGGGGAGGACAGAGTGCAGTATGATCCCTGCACTCAGCCTGGATCCAGGCAAAAGAAAGCAAGGCTCAGGAAATGGTTTGCTCCTCAGCTGCCAGGGTTTTGTCAAGACTAACACACACACACCCTTGGCCAGCCTGGACCACACCCTTCCTTTGTTGTGTGAACAGCTTATGAACAATAGCCCCAGAAAAATCTCACTTAGGCTAAGATGACATTAGAAATAAGTGAGTAGCGGGCTGGGATTATGGCGCAGTGGTAGCGTGCTCGCCTAGCACACATAAGGCACTGGGTTCGATCCTCAGCACCACATAAAAATAAAATAAAGATATTCTGTCACCTACAACTAAAAAATAAACATTTAAAAAAAATAAGTGAGTAGCGTATTCAGACAAAGACACAATGTAGAGGGGGAGGAGGAGGAAAAGACAAGGACACAGAACATAAGTATGAGTTTTTGACAATTGTCTGTTGCTATAACACAACACCTGACACTGAGTGATTTATGAAGAGAAGAGGTTAATTGAAGAGTCTGGCCTTAGCATCTGTGCAGCTTCTGGTGAGGACCTCATATGGCCTCTACTCATGGGAAAGGGGAAGGGCTTTCTGGCAGGGGTGAAAGAGGAAAGACCGGAGGGGCAGGCTTGCTATATAACAGGCAGCTCTTATTAACTAATTTAGACCTGCAAGAGTGAATGTGCACTCTTGCAAAATAGACATCCTTCTCTTTCTTTTTTTTTTTTTAATTTTTTTTAGTTGTTGATGGATCTTTATTTTATTCATTTATTATTTATATATGGTGCTGAGGATCGAACCCAGTGCCTCACGCATGCTAGGCAAATGCTCTATCACTGAGCTACAGCCCCAGCCCCGACATCCTTCTCTTTCTCTTCTCCCTCTCTCCCCCTGAAGTACTGGGGATTGAACCCAGGGGTGCTCTACTATGAAGCTGTATCCCCAGCCCTTTTAATTTTTTATTTTGAGACAGGATCTCACTAAGTTTTTTCTAGGCTGGCCTCCAATTGCAATCCTCCTGCCTCAGCCTCCCAAATCCCTGGGATTACAGCCGTGGGCCACTGCGCCTGGTTTACACATCCACGGATCCCTCTTAACCATCCTCTCACCTCTTAAAGGACTCACCTCCTGACGCCCCCACTACAGCAATGGAATTTCAACATGAGTCTCTACCAGCATCACTTCTATGGAAAAAGAAGAAAACCGATACAAAGTATTTGTTGAGGATGATGAAGACTCAGTAAACTATGAGCCAGTAATCCAAAGCAGCAGACAGTAGAATCTCAGGGAAGAGATGGAGAGAGAAAGAGACAGGATGAAGGAAGAGATGCGCGGGGAAGAAGAGAAATGTGGAAAATGCGTTTGTAAAACTGAAGCAGCGATGCGTGTTCCGCGCGGTCCGCACGCAGGCTCTCTGCGAGCGCAGGGCCCATATTCTGGATGGACATGCACTCTGAGAGCGGTTCCCACGTTTCTGGTGTCATTTCAGCGTCAGCCCCCTGGAGATCTGAAGGATGGAAAAGGGACATTATAAGGCCCCCTGTAGCTTTCCCAGCCTACCAACTGCCACTTGGTCACAGCGTGATGAGCACATGGCCAGATGATCTCCTACACTCATGCCAGAGGTGCCACTGTCTTCCGCAGGGAAACCGAGCTCATGGCCATGGGCCCACTCTCCTGCATGGGGAGGTGCAGACTCCAGTATTATGTCTCTGTTGGGTTTTCGCTGAGCAGGGTTCAGAAAGCTCCAGAGGATACACAGTCCGAACCAGCCACTTGGGACACCCACACTGTCCAAGAGGAAGAGTGAGTTGAAAACTGGAAAGAGATGGGAGGCAGCCTGAGAGCGCCAGGGCCGCAAGGGATGCAGGTCCAGGGCCGCTCTCTCCTCCGGGACAGCAGCTCTGGGTTTGGCATGTTACTTTTACCACTGCAGCAGCCGCATAGGCTCAACTGTTCGTGTGTTTGTTCAAATGAAGCAGGTGGAGGAGTTAGCACACCAGTCCCCAGTGCTGTTCTGGTATGTTGACTGTTTGGAATCAAAGGCACTTTAGAAGCAACTGGTTCAAGAAGATCATTAAGACCCTCATTCTGTTTTTGTAAAATTGGGAAAGGAAAATCCTTCAGGAAAGATTCCCCCCTATAAAGTAACATTCCCAGCATCAAGGATGGAAAGCAGAAGCTGAGGAAAATCTAAGCAAACTCAACCTGTTCAACCAACTCTTTTCCTCCTAGTCACTTCTCTATGCAACCCACAAGCTTTGCCCAAGTCCCCTGGCCTGATCACAATCTGCTACTTCCAATTTATCCAATGCAGCAGAAGTGATTGACATTCGTGTGTGGGTGTGTGTGGGGGGGGGTTCTGGGGATTGAACGTGGGGTCTCATGCGTGTGAGGCAAGTGATCTACCGCTGAGCTACATCCCCAGCCCCAGAAATGATTGATTGACTAACAGCTTCATTGAGTCTTCATTTTCTTTTTTAAAAATTTTCCTTTCATGGGTACTGATGATTTAACCCAGGCTTCTCTACCACTGAGCTACATTCCCATCCTTTTTATTTTATTTTGAGACAGAGTCTTGCTAAATTGCCCAGGTTGGTTTCCAACTTGTGATCCTTGTGCCCCAGCCTCCTAAATTGCTGGGATTAGAGCATGCATCGCCCTGTCCAGCAGGTCCTCATTTCCTTAGGAAGGCTCCCGTGCCACCTTAAGAGTCTGGATGAGATGACTCTGTGTGCTTTTCTCCTGTCAGGCTGCCTTATGGCCATTTAATTCTCAGACCCAGCAGGGAACCTAAGAGGAAGGAGGTGGAGCTTTGCCTCCCCTTCACGGCTTCTTTTTATTTCTGCACTAACTACATACATTTATATTTGGAAATTACCTCTGAAGTCCCAGATGTTCTGTAGGACAGATGAACCCCAATCAACTCAGTGTGATTTATGATAAAGAAGGCTGCATTTGGGGGTGCAGGACGTAGGGTTTTAATGAGTAAATGTAGTAAGGCTGGACTCAAAAATACCCAACCTGACCCCTTGCCTTTAAATTGCATGTGTCGAGACTTTCTATCGATTGCAGATAGTAACACCTCCTTCATGGATTGTTCAATAAGCCAGTTATAATGCATCAAAATGCCAGCCAGCACTTCTAGTATTATGACTTACGTCTGAAAATGGCAAAGATTAAAGTTAACTAATGGCCCAGGAGAAGGCCCAGGACTCTCAGTCTTCAGGAGAGTTTTGGTGTGTGGTCAGTGCCGGGCACAGCAGGCCGCCAGGTGGATACCACCCCTACTGCTCAGGACAGAGGCTTGCTGAGCTGCCTCCTCTAATCATGGCCCAGACCCATTTCCCACATTGCTGGGCAGGGATCTGAGCTCCAAGAAACGGTGCTGAGGGGAGGAAGTCTCAGACCCTCTTTCCTTGGCCAAAAGCCCAGCTGGGCAGCAACTTCCAGAGGGACAGAGGCCACTTGTCACTGGAGGACTTTAATGAGACCCAGCTTTTTGGCAGTGATCCACAGACAGCCTGAAAAAAATCTCTGCTGTCCTTCAAATTAAGAGCAAAAGGGTTCTAGAAGGCTGTGCCTTTCCCACGAAGGACAGAACTGAGATGTTTCATGGAAACATTAGGATTTGCCTTCAGCGACTGTAAGTAGAATTCAGAAATGAATTTGCCAGTGACACGTGGCCCAGTACAACAGGCCACCTGGGGAGGCTTCTGCTGATCACCCCAGACCTCCTGAGAGGATCGTTCATCCAGATCTGACCTTCGGATCTGGAAGCAAACAGCACAGACTTGGCCTGGGAATCCACCTGGCGGGATCCTCACCAGGCCTTCTTGCCATGTGCCCTTGGCTGCTGTTCTCACCAGACTGCCAGACTGTGAGTCACTGTGAGACCAAAGAGCAAGGACAGGATGTTTCTGGTTCACTCTTTTATCTCCATCACCAAGCTAAGCTTTGACAAATACTAATCAGGAAGGACATATTGGAAGAGTTATTTCAATAACTGACTTAACGATCTTTCCAATCTTGCTTTATTTGAGATAGAATTCATACCCCCTACCGTTATCCTTTCCTTTTTCTGGTTTATTATTTTATCTCCATTGCTAACTGTGTTAATAAATATCCGTCAGTAAGGATTCATTTGATGAGTTGTTTCAATAAGTGACTCAGTCTTTTCAATATTGCTTCATCAAACTATCATTTACATAGCATAAGCTCTCCACTTTATATGAGAATTTAATGTTTTTTTTAAATTTATTCAGAGATTTGTGCAATCAATTTCATTTCTGGTTAACCTTGGCAATCGTGAATGTATTTACTGTCTCTATGACTTTGTCCATGCCAGTAATTTCACATAAATGGAATCCTACGTAACCATTTTGAATCTGTGTCTTTTATTTAGCCTAATATTTCAAAAGTTCATCAATGTCTCATGTGTCTGGATTTCATTGTGTTTTGTTGCCAAGTAACATGTCATGTTTGGAAAAACTGAATTTTGTTCATAGGCTGAAGGGTTGATGGTCACTTGGGTTGTTTCCCCTCGGGGGCAGACAGGACTCATGCTGCTGTGACAAGATCTGTCATGGTGATGTGTTTTCATTTCTCTTAGACGTGTCCCTTTGCATGCAATTGCTGGGCCACATCATAACCCTGTGAGGAACTGCAGGCCACAGCCTCGGATGACATCAGGTCCCGGCACACTCGCTTGGTGACTGTCATCACATCTTTCCCTTTCTGTTGGTGTTGTCCCTCAGTTCTTCCCTGAACTATCCTGTCTTCATGACAAGGTTTTCTTGTGCTGTCACTGTATTTCTCTTTCAAATGTCCTTTCAAATACACAAATGTTTTGCTTGACATGGGGATAGGTTCTAGGAAAAGTGTCCTTAGGTAATTCGGTCATTGTGCCAACATGATACAGTGTACTCATGCAAACTGTTTACAATGTCATTAGGCGATGTGATCTTAGGGAACTGAACCGCTATACTTAGTCTGTTGTTGACAGGAATGTCTTCTCTTCCCAGGCACAGCAGCCTGGGCCTGCAATCCCAGCCAAGGCAGGAGGATACAAGCTCAAGGCCAGCCTGGGCAATTGGGGAGACACTGTCTCAAATAATTGGGCGTGGCTGGGAAGCACTCAATGGTGGACGCTTCCCTAGCATGCCTACAGGGAGCTGGGGGAGGTGGTATTCCAAACACTAGATGGACTCTGATCCTGGTAGGCTCCACCTGCAAGCTGCCTGCAGAGGGCCCTGGAGGAAAGCCCACACCGTGCAGCCTGATAGTGCCAGACCTGAACAATCACAACCCCTGACAAGTAAGGGAGGACAGATGAGGAACTTCTATGGGGACAGCTTCCTCTCAGTGTCTTGAACTTCCCATATTCCACAGTGTCTTGAACTTTCACCCCTGTTCAGAATTTGCCCATTCCCCCTCAGCCCTCCTACTGTGAAAGAACCTCATTGGCCCTTTGAAATGCACAATTTAAAACCCAAAGACAGAAGGAGACAAGCCTGCTTCCCAGGTCAGACACCCAGCCCCTGAATAGGTTCCCCTGATCCCAGTAAAACTGCTCAACTACTCAGGGGCCCCTGAATATCCACAGAGGCACAGAAGGGCTCTCAATCAGTCCTGCTCCTCTCTACCCTGGGCTCCTTGGGCTAGCCTGGGCTCCTTGGGCTAGCCTGGGCTCCTTGGGCTGACCTGGCCCTGCCCAATCCTGGCCCTGTTGACTCCTCCCTTGCCCAGATCCCACTGTCTCCACCACTCCACCCAAAAAAGGAAGGGGGAGGAGAATAGAGGGCTAGACTTGATCCCCCTCAAGCCTTGCTACTCTGTATCCCAACCCGAAAAGATAACTTCAGTGAAATTGGAAAGTTATTGTGAGGTTTAATAGGAGCAGATCCTAACCAGGACACATTGGTTAAGAGAGAAAAAAAAAAATTAGTTGATGGGGCTGGGGCGGTGGCTCAGTGGCAAAATGCTTGCCTGGCATGTGTGAGGCACAGGGTTCGATCCTCAGCACCACATAAAAATAAATAAAAATAAAACAAAGGTAAAAATAAATTAGTTGGGAAACAAAGGGAATAAGAACAAGGTGGGATCAGGTTGAGAAGACAGGGGTTGAGGTCCTCGGCCACATGAGGACTGGCTCTCGCCCCACAGCCCCGTCCCACCTCCTCATGCTCCTCTAGCGTCCCTTTAGCTTAGTCCACATCAAGGTCACACCTGAGTCCGCCTGCTCCTGGGAGAGGAGTTCTGAGGAGGCTGGACTGAATCCTCCTCCCAGCCGGAGACCAGCATCTTTCCCCTCTCCTAGCCCCTCAAGGTCCTCCGTTTCCATGCAGGGCCCAGTGCCTCATGGTGTCTGTTCACAGAGCACTTTTTCTGTCACAGTGGTGTTCCGTGGCATCATAGGAAGGCTTTGGATGGCACTGAGCTCCCGAACTGGGCCCAGCACACCCAACCAAAATGGAGTCGCTAGTGCTAAGGCTCCTCCTCACCCAACAGAAACTAAGTTGTTTAGAGGACCATCTGAGCAATCAGGAGAGTGAGAGATAATAGTTAACTCCCTAAACAAGCCAGTCCTGGCTGGCATGATAAGGAAGGTCCCTCTGTTTTCGCCTTTACAAGGAAATTATCTTTGAAATGATTTGTCTTCTTTTTGTTCTGTTTCTGCTTTAATTAGCCTTTGTTGTCTATAAAACCAACCTCTCTGCTCAGTTCACTGGAATACACACTCTCTGTTATAGAATAAGGTGTTACTCAGTTCCAGAATTACAATAAGCACCAACTAAGACTGTTAAATTGAAGCTGTTATGGTCTTGTCTTTTTTTTTTTTTTTTTTTGATACTGGGGATTGGACCCAGGGGTACTTAACCACTGAGCCACATCCCAGCCATTTTTTTTTGTATTTTATTTTGAGACAAGGTCTCCCTGAATTTCTTAGGGCCTCACTAAATTGCCGAGGCTGGCTTTGAGCTCTCCATCCTCCTGCCTCAGCCTCCAGAGCTGCTGAGATTACAGGTGTGTGCCGCCGCGCCTGGCTATGGTCTTGTCTTGGTACATGAGAATGGATATAATTTTTTCTTGATTAATTTTATTTTGAAAACAGTTCATATCAAAATTGGAAATAAATGGAGGTATCTTAGGTCACCTAGATGGAGTGGGTCTCTCTGAACAGATCTCAGAAAATATGTTCCTTTTGCCACCACATTCTGTCCCAGCCCACTGGGAAAAGCTGGGGTAACAGGTGTGGTGCATAGTGAGGGGGCCTGGGCTGGAATGAGGTTGGGTTGAGGCTCAGCTGCCCTCTTCTTTGCACCAGAACTGACTCAGGGTGCCCTGCATGGCCAGCTCCTTGCTGTGAGGGGACCATCAGAGTTGGGGATTTCATTCATTCACATTGTACCTCCACTTTGTGATACTAAATCCAGACCTATGATTTTCCAGAATCCCCTAAATGCCTTACCATCTGGCTTCCCCCAAGATGAACTCACTTTGGAGGCAAGTAAATTCTCCCTGTGTGAGTCCTGAACCCCACACCCACGAGACTATGACATTGGGTCCCGGTCATGAAACCATACATGGGACACGAGGCACTGGGCTATCTGGAAGGGTTCTGGACACCTTGGGATCAGCGGTTGCAGGCTGGGAGGAGCAAGGGGAAGGAATCTGGGATCTGAGGAGAGTCGGGGACCTAGCCAGGGTGACCTCATCCTTAGCCTTGGGCTGGAAGTCCCCATTGGCTCCTTCCCTCCTCACTCCACCACCCTGTCACTGATCCTCATGCTCCTCATGTGGAACCCGTGCTGGGGCTTTTCCCTCCCAGCACGGTGACACCTCCTGGTCCACAATCAGAATAGCCCTGCCCACCCCCTGTCCAGCCCCACACCCACAGGGGCCCTTGGCCCAAACCGCACTGAGCCTCGCTCCATGTGAGCGCAGAGGTAGGGTGCTGACTCCCTGGTGAAACCCCTCCTGCTTGAGGGGCGAGTCCTCCTGCCCACCCTGCAACCAAGGCCATGCAAGAAAGTGGAGCCTGTGACTGAGGTGATTTTATTCAGCGAATCCAGGTGCTCCTGGGGGTTCTTGGTGAACTGTGCACATTGAGGGGAGAGTGGATATGGCTGGCTGCCTCAGGATGCCAGAGAGAAGGGCCCAGGGCACCACCTATGGCCCACCAGCCGCCCAAGCTCCCTAGTGACAGTCCATGAAGTGTGCAGACAGAATAAAGTGCCCTGAGCTTTGCTCCCAGGAGAGAAAAGGACCCAGGTACCAAAATGTGTCAGAGGAGGGTCCTCAGGGCCCCGGGGAACCAGCTTGCTTGGTGTGGAGTCATGCTGAGGAGTTGGTGGCCCTGGGGACTCCTTGGCCACAAGAAGACCCTCATAGAAAGAGGACCAGACCCGACTCAGGGCAGAGGCAGGCTG
>PVHX01026159.1:0-21222 GCA_004024805.1 Geosciurus inauris
GTATTCATCAGAGGATTCCATGGAACTAAAGCCTTGTGCACATGTTTTAAAATCCAACGGATATTAACAATATGATAATGTCAAAAATCTAGTTCCAAAGACTTAGTCCAGACACATGGCTTTCATCAGCTCCCCCAAATTCAAGAGTTTATCAGTCACTGATCAAGCAGGACAGGATGTGCATAGTGTCCTCCACTCAAGCACATCCCTGAGCAGAGCTTCGCTAGGAATCGAGATAGCGTGGCAGCATTGGCTCATAATATGCCGGTGAATGGACATCTCCTTAAAGGCAAATCCCTGAATAGATCAAGCTTGAAATAGGGACCTGATTTAATATGAGATGCCCTCAGCAGTGTGTATATTACCATGAGAGACCACTTACCCACGTGAGGGTCATGCCAACTGACTTCCAAACATGAATGGAGTAAAGCACAAAACCCACAAGACTCCTCAAGTGTGCTTAGCTCTACACAGATAAAACAGCTTTATTTGGAAGCATGGCAAAGAAAGAAGGAAAGGCATCTGCAAGCCATGAAGCTTATTAAACAAAATTGTTTTCTGAGTCAAGTACTTGAGATACCCTCAGCCCTAATTAATGTCTCTTGCACATGCAGCCTCATAGAAACATTCACTTTCCTAATTTAAGCCATATGTTCCTTCCATCATTTTAACAATATAAATGAAAATTATTGGTATTTTCTTCACTGAATATTTCTATTACAAAAACAAACAAGCATACATTTCTTCCCCAGGCAGATGCTCCATGCTGTGATCAATGGGTGAGAAAATCCTTCTCTGCAAACACTGTCCTATTTCTTTTCCGATAGTCCATGAGCAGAGGTGGGGCCTTCCATGGTTTTTAAATGTTGCATTAAATATTTCATTCAATCCAAGCTTCTACAAGGGTAGAACTTTTCACATTAAAAAAGAGATCAATTGAAAAAGGGATAGCTGAGTACAATATATAACCTGTACATTTATAGTGTAACCGTCACATTTCTCATAAGGCAAGAGAGGTTTATGGTTTACAGTAATATTTAGAAAATAACTTGCCATTTTTTTTTCAGAAGTCAAGTGTCAGTCAGATCCCTTTACTTCTAAATATTTTTGTATATCTGTTCACTGTAAGAAGTGTTTATGTACCTTACTGTAGTAAAGAGAGATGTACAGATATATACAATGTTAGAGCTGGAAAGATTGTAGTGGCTACTGGTCAGGTGGTCACAATAGCCCTCAGTATGTATCCTGAACACCTGGTAACTTGGAAGTTTAAACCCCAGAGGGATTAAAATGCAGTTGTTGAAAGGTAGATCTGGAGAAGCCAGATACACCATTTTTAAAAAGCAATCTTGAGGATTCTAATGTGGGGCCAGGCTTAGAAAACACTGGTTTCCTCCATCCATCTCTTTGGGAGCTAGTGATTTTAAGTGATTTGTTCAATGGCCTAGAGGGTGGTTTGTAGCAGAAGGGGGATTATAACCTCAAGCTCAAAACCTTCACATCTGTGCATTTTCCTCTGCAGTCTACATGCACCTGTTTAAGCCATGATTTTAAAAAAGTTAAAATAAATCTGATGATCGAATTATCTTTAAAAACAAAACAAACCCTGGAACTACTCTGCTACTATTCCCTCTTCCAGGGCCTTTTCCCTGTCTTTTTTTTTTTTTTTCCACTGTCATTTTAATCTCTCCAGAATGGCAGCTGTGAGTTAGTGGGTATTACCATGTAACTCTAGAATTAACATAAAAATATCAGTAAGCCATTCCAGAATTGCCGAAGTAGTACTTATGTGAACAGTGCCAAACACAAAGAAATGACTCCTATTTACTCGTACATTAAAATTGTAACAATAGCAGCCCCAAAAGCACACTGTGCCAGGCACTATGCTCTCTTTGACTCAGACCATCTCACTGCATCCTTAAAACTACTTTATGAGGTCAGTATATCATTATCCCTACTTTACAGATAAGAAAACTGAGGCACCAAAATTTAGTTTTGTTTGGCTAAGAACTGATAGTCAATTTAGTCTTGTCATTATTATTGTAAGTTTAGTCTTAATATCACAATGTGAAAATGTCCTCCAAAAGTACCTTATTACTTTGATTCATGAGAAACTAATATTTACAATACATTTTTAGGAGAACAATGTACTCATTTTTTGTCCATTCTCATTTACACATGATAAGTGTAACAGCATCGCTGTTTTGCTGGAAAGAAGCCAAAGCTTGAGGGTCAGTGTATTCACAGTTAAAGGTAGCCAAACCCAAATTTGCACCTTTGTGACTCAACATGCAGTACTGCTCTTCAGCCACCACACTGCTTTAAATCTGAAGATTGTTTCATGGCTCTGACGAGTGTTTCATCTGGTCAGGCCCATCAGGAAAGCAGCACAAAACTGACTACAAACAGCCAAAAAATGAATGCCTTGCTGTTCAGATTAAACTGTTGATTATACTGAAATTCATGGGTACACTAGGAAACAAAATAAATTACGACAAATCTCCCCAAAGATTTTGTTGCACATCCTTTTATTTTTATTCACATAGTCTGTGTTTACTGAGCTGCAGTAAAGAATGCATGGGCTATTTTTATTCGGAGTAAGGCTGTAACACTAGCCAAGCAGAAGGACCCATCCATGACCAGAATGCAATGGCCTTCATTATCTTCCAACTCACTCCTAAATGACTCACAGAGAGCTGCCAGATGGTGTTTTCTCTCACCCCTTGCCTTGCACTTATTTAATTATTTTAACATAGTTTTGTTCTGATGCCATGGTGCCTAATAGGCAGATATATTTGGGAGCTGGTTTCTCCTTTTAATATTGACCAGTGTATTTGAAAAAATTCTTAGGCTCTAACTTCTGGATCAAGTGATAATATAGAATAATGTCCAAAAGTTACCATTAATAATAACTAACATGTACTGGGTGCATACAATATGCCAGATACTAAACCAGTGAATTTGCATACATTCCTCATTTACTAACCCAACAACTCACAAATGAGGCTAAAGTTTAGAGAGATTAAGAAACTCACTCTAGGCTAAACAGCTGGTAAGAAAGGTGGAGACAGAGAATCTGAACGGAGCCACTATTCTTAATCTTTATGCAACACTCATATGGTACAAGTAATAAGCTTGAGGAAATAATAAAATACAATGAAATAATAAAAAATCCTGGAAAGAGAAAAGGTAGATGAGTGAAACATCATGAAAATCAAGACTTACGGTGAACATGGAGATGTGCGGAGATGTGCTGTTGCTTCCTTCCGAGTAGCTGCAGGACCCCCGTGGTCAGGGCGCCTCCAGCAGGCAGCACCTTCCCAATCTGCTTGAGCTGCAGAGATCCATTTGCTCATGGCCTCCCGCTACCTAGGATGGACTTCATCCTGTGACTGAGCTACTGTGGCTCCAGGGAACTGAGGAGAAACATTCTCTCTGGGTTGGCCGAAGCTTTTGCCAGGTCAGCTTTGCAGTTTGACTTCCTTCTCTACTCAATCCTGCTTTCTCCCTTTGTCTTCCATACTCTTAACTCTTATTGAACCTCTTGCATTCCAAAGTCCTGAGTCATCTGTGCAGTAACAATGCTTCAAGGCCTTTAAAAAAAATATTTTGGTGTCAAAACTCCATACATGCAGCTATACCAAATAATACATCTTTTTTTAACATTTTTTTTTAGTTGTAGATGGACACAATATCTTTATTTTATTTTTATGTGGTGCTGAGGATGGAACCCAGTGCCTCATGCGTGTGAGGCAAGCGCTGTACCAATGAGCCACAATCCCAGCCCCGCAAATAATACATCTTTGACACCAGTCCAAGACAAAGAGTTCCCCAAATTGGGGTGGGGTTGAGGATGTGAAAGTGGTAAGAGGCAAGTGTTAATCTTTCTTCAGATAGAATTGATCAAATAATTCAGAAACATCTGGTTTAACACAAGGGCAGGATGATAGTCAACAGGCCCATGAAATCTCACAAATGGAGGCGCATTTCAACCACCACATCTGTCTACATCTCTGATGCGGATAGTTGACAGCCACCGAGTATCATCCAAGGCAGTCTGACCAAGTGTCCAGGTACCTATGATATCCATTTTATGTAAGACAGTTTATTAAAATGATCTCTAAGACATTTTTAATATAAAGGGATTTTTCTTAATATGCCTTAGCAGTCAAACCCTGTGTCAGGCATGGAATCGATATTTGACGTAGAAAGTTTTGACTAACACACAGTGAAAAATTATCAGAATAGATCTTCACTTCTAGTCCCCATTCCAACCTTTCAGGTTCCCTCCCATCCATTATGCTTCTCCAAAGTACCACATTTATTCTGTTACTGTCAACTTTATTTTTAAAAGACAATGATAGTTAAACCATCTTCAGAGAATTTGCATTTTTTAAAAAAGGGGGACACTTGGAACCCACGAAAACTTTCTAGATTGACAGAACAACACAATCATGGTG
This sequence comes from Geosciurus inauris, assembly GCA_004024805.1. Classification (NCBI taxonomy): domain Eukaryota; kingdom Metazoa; phylum Chordata; class Mammalia; order Rodentia; family Sciuridae; genus Geosciurus; species Geosciurus inauris. The sequence goes on from PVHX01026159.1 coordinate 4,461, forward strand.
GAATTAAAAGGCATATGGTTCATTATTTGGGGACAAAGGACTTTCTAGCACTATGGCCAGGGTGAAGAGAAGACAGGTGATGAAGAACAAGGTGAGAGAGAGCAGAACCATGCCACCTTCTTCTTTTTTGTGATCTCTCTCACCAAAGAATAAGTTGTCATGTCTCCATGGGTTTCATAACAATTTCAAGATGTTTTTTAAAAGTGGTTTTCATTTCTTATCAATACAAAACCCTTTAGTTTCCTTCAGAATTTTAATCCTAAGAAAGGAATTTGGATGAAAGAAAGAAAAGGGAGGGAGGAATTAATCTTAAAAAGTCTGTAGATAACAGATTATTCTGGAGAATTAGACAATCCATGCATAATATAAATATGCCAGTTATGTGTGCAGTAGTTAATACTGAAAAATATGATAAAGAATCAGTGATAAATAACAAAAAAGGAGACGAGAGTGTAAGTATTTTGCTGGAATCTTATGACAAATCACTCATTGTTTAATTGTACTTACCTCAAAAAAATCAATGATGTGGATATTGATCAAGTTATATAATTTGAGCAAATAAGAAATACATATTTGGACCAGACATGATTGGTTTCTCTTAAACATGAAATTTCACAAATTGTTTGAGTCATTCCAATTTTCTTTTACATTGCAAATGCTGCATTCTTCCTAGCACCCTTTCCATTTTATTGTCAATTTATTTAAATAACATTAACCTGGAAAGCCAAATTCAGGCCCTCCTAGATAACGTCCGCTACGTTCAAGGCATATGTGGTAACAAAATAATTCTGTGTTGACCAACTAAAGGCAATTACTTTTGTTCACCGAAAATGTCCCCCAAACTCCTGCTTGTGATCTGGGTGCTTCAGTTCAAGGACAGATACTGAACAGGGACTCTCTGCTTCACCAGGTGGGAATCTGTGGTTGGGCCCTGCCTCCAGGAGTCCTGTTTCTGCTTCTGAGACTGATCAATAAGGGAGGGTGACAGTCACCATCCCTGCTGGTCACCACAGGGTGCTGATCAGCTTTTGGATCAAATGGGAGACATTCTGAAGTTTTTTACTTCCTCTATGCTGGGGAACAGATAATGTCACAAATCAAACATTTTCCAACCCCAAATTTGTTTTGTACAAAAAGAATAGGAAAGTATGCTAACAAAGAGATTAAATACCTCTATACTGTATTTCAATCATTCAACATTTGTCATTCTTGGGGTGATTGAAATAATCAGGAGAATTGTACATGATCAAATAATCATATATATGGTTATGTTTATGTGTTACTTTTATTTTACTTAATTTGATATCCCCGTAAAGTTGTACCACTCTAATAACAAATATTTCAGGGCAAGAGCTGATCTTAATATAAAACATAAAAATATAGCTAACTCTACTCATGATCCCAAAGACTTGACTTTAAAAAGCAAAGTAGCTGGGCGCGGTGGCACATGCCTGTAATCCCCGCACTTTGGGAGGCTTAGACTAGAGAATCGCAAGTTCAAAGCCAGCCTCAGCAACGGCGAGGCACTAAGCAACTCAGTGAGACCCTGTCTCTACATAAAACACAAAATAGGGCTGGGGATGTGGTTCAGTGGTTGAGTACCCCTGAGTTCAATCCTCAGTACCCCCCCCCAAAAAGCAAAGTAAGCGTGAATAAATGTTAAGTAATAACAGCAACAATAATACATGTGGGGTGTATTCTCCTTTGCTTTATTGATCCCCAGCCATGCATACTTGGGAGGTAATAGAAAACAGCCCATCAAAACATTTTGAGTCCCTGCCCTGTGCCTTCAACTACACTAGTTCTCTGATGTTAGTAGAAAAATTTGTGGGCAGTCTCTTCCCCTCAGCTGTTGAATACAGTTGGTTCAGGCAAATTGGCTTTTGAATGCTTTTCTATTAAACTATGTAGATTTCTTCAAATGATTTGGCTTATCTGAGCTTCCATTGTCCTAAGAGGAAAATGTTGGTAGCATCCTTTTGGGAGCAGTTGGAAGAAATAAACAAGATACTATATGCAAGGTGTTGGATCCAGGAATTAGAATTCAATAAATGGTGAATCCATTCAATAAATGTATTAGTAATAGTGATTGCAATAGTCATTTAAATACATTATTAGCAGTTATTCCATGGAGAAGCTGGCTGGAAAAAAAAATGGTACAATAGCCACACCTTCCCTAGTGTCCCTGGATTCTGTCAGTAAGGCCAGTAACTGCTTTACATAGCGTCTCCTCCTGGTGTAATGGATATCCCTGTATAGAAAAAGAGCATGGTGACTGATCAGCTGTTTTGTGTTACCTCCCAGAGTATGTATGGCTGGGAATCAATAAAACAAAGGAGTACACCCCATATGTGATTTATTATCATTATTATTTAATCTTTAAAAGGGAGAAATATTCTCTGCTGTGTCCACACTGAAGTCAGAGGTATAAGCACAGACAGCAATCAATTTGTGATTTCGGAATCTAAAGTATTCACCTATCCCTGAACTTTCTCATCACTGATGACTATCTAGTAGGACAGATAAGAATTTGACTCCTCAAATATTTCCTTTTAGATGTAGTCCACTTATCATCAAGCACTGTAAAGGGGGTCTGAAGGTTGACTGCACTCACTTTTTCCCTTGAGGAGCTACAGGCTAATGGAGGAAAGGTGGTCATGTAAACAGCAATGGATTAGGAAACAGGCCAGATATCAAAGACCCCAGAGGAAAATTCTGAGCAGTAAAGAGCAGTTGGAAAATCCAGAAAACTTCAATGTGAGTAAAATGAAGCCAAACACAATGGTCCTACCATGCCTGTGCTTCCATTCACGTTCATATGAATCCTTGGTCATTCCTGAAATTTTGCTTTAATTTTCTTTCCACATTTTTTATTAGCGACAATATAGTTATACATAATGATGGGATTTGTGTTACATAAATGCACACAATATTACTATAATTAGGCCACTATCACTCCCCAAAACTTCCCCCTCCTTCTCCTTTCACTCCAATCTTTTCCTCCACTGATCTCTTTGATTTTCAGTAGATCCCTGCCCCCACACCTTTCTTTCTCTTATCTTCTACATATGAAAAAAAAAAAAAACATATGGCCCTTGACTTTCTGAGTTTGTTGTATTTCACTTAACATAATTTTTTCAATTATCTTTTTTCCTGCAAATCACATAATTTCAATTTTTTTATGGCTTAATAAAACTCCACTATGTATATATACTCCATTTTCTTTAACCATTCATCTGTTGATGGACAGCTAGACTGGTTCCATAGTTTGGTTATTGTGAATTGTGCTGCTATAAACATGGGTACAGATGTATCATTATAGTATAGTGACTTTTTAAATCTTTAAGATAGATACCTAAGAGTGATATAGCTGTGTCATATGGTGATTCCATGCCTAGTCTTTTGAGGAGTCTCCATAGTGGTTGTACTAATTTAGCCTCACCAACAGAGTGAAAGTGTTCCTTTTTCTCCACATCCTCTCCAGCATTTGTTGTTTGTATTCTTGATGACTGCCATTCTGACTGGTGTGAGATGAAATCTCAGTGTAGTTTTGATTTGCATTTTCCTAATTGTTAATGATGTTGAACACTTTTATCATGTATTTGTTGGCCACTTGTATTTCTTCTTTTGAGAAGTATCTGTTTAATTCATTTACCCATTTATTAATTGGGTTATTTGGTGGGGTTTTTTTTTTTTTTTTGGTGTTAAGTTCTTTGAATTCTTTATATATTATTATAGATACTAATCCTCTGTCTGAAGAGTTGCTAGTAAATATTTTTTCCCATTCTCTAGGTTTTCTTTTCACATTCCTGATCATTTCCTTTGCTGTGCAGAAGCTTTTTAATGATGCCATCCCATTATGAACTCTTGGCATTATTTCCCAAGGAGTAGGGGTCCTATTGAGAAACTTGTTGCCTGTCCCTATAGGCTGGCATGTTGCATAGTTTCTGATCTAATTCCAATGCCTTTCACCCATTTTGAGTTGATTTTTGTGCAGGGGGAGAGATAAAGACCTAGTTTCATTCTTCTACATAAAGATACCCAGTTAGCCCAGCACCATTTGTTTAAAAGGCTGTCTTTTCTCCAATGTATTTTTTGGCAGCTTTGTCAAGGATCAGCTAACTGTAGATGTGTGGATTTGTCTCTGTGTCTTCTATTCTGTACCATTGGTCTATGTATCTTTTGTAAAGCCAGTCCCATGTAGGTTTTGTCACTATAGCTCTGTGTATACTTTGAAGTCAGATATTGTGATGCCTTCAGCATTGTTTTTTTGGTTTAGGATTACTTTGGCTATTCTGGGTCATTTATTTTTTCCAAATGAATTTCAGGACTTTTTTTTTTTTAATTTTTCTAGTCATGTGAAGAATGTCATTGGCATTTTGATAGAAATTGCATTGACTCTGTATATTTCTTTTGGTAGTATGGTCATATTAACAATGTTAATTCTGCCTTTTCATGAACATGAGAGGTCTTTCCATCTTCTGTCTTCTGAGGTCTTCTTCAATTTCTTTCTTCAATGTCCTATAGTTTCCATCTCCTTGGTTAGATTTATTTCTAGGGTTTTTGTTTGTTTGTTTTTATCATTGTAAGGCTATTGTGAATGGAACTGTTTTCCTGATTTCTTTCTCAGCAGATTCATTGTTGGTATATAAGAAAGCTATTGATTTTTGTATGTTAATTTTGTAACCTGCTACTTTGCCACATTTTTTATTAGTTCTGTTAGTCTTTTGGTGGAGATTTTTTGGATCTTCTAAATATAGGATCATATCATCTGTTAACAGTGATAATGTGAGTTCTTCTTTTCTATTTTTATCACTTTTATTTCCTTCTCTTGCCTAATTGCTCTGGCTAGAATTTCTAGCAATATATTAAATGGGAGTGAGTAGAGTAGACATCCTTGTCTTATTCCAGGTTTAAAAACAAAATGGTTTCAAGTTTTCCCCATTTACTGTGAGGTTGGCTTTGGGTTTTCCATAGATAGCCCTTAATATGTTGAGGTAGCTTCCTTCTATTCCTAGTTTTTTCAGTGTTTTTATCATGAATGGGTGCTAAATTTTGCCAAAGGCCTTCTATGCATCTATTGAGATGACTGACTTTTGTCCTTAATTCTAATTATGTGGTGGATTACATTTATTGATTTGCATATGTTAAACCATTATTATACGTCTAGGATAAAAACAACTTGGTCATGATGTACCATCTTCTTAGCACATTGCTGAACATGATTTGCTCATATTTTATTAAGAATTTTTGCATCTAAGTTCATCAGTGATATTGGTCTATAATTTTCTTCTCTTGATGTACCCTTATCTGGTGTTGGTATGAGTGTGATACTAGCTTCATAGAATGAATTTTGAAGTGTTCCATCCCTTCCTATTTCATGGAATTATTTGAGGAGTGAAATAATTTGGCATTATTTCTTTTTTAAAGACCTGGTAGAATTCAGCTACGAGTCCATTTGGTCCTGGGATATTATTTGTTGGAAGGCTTTTTACTAATGCTCCTATCTTTTTTAAAAAATTTATTTATTCTACTTAGGTATACATGATAGCAGATTGCATTTGGATTCATTATTGGTCTGTTTAGATTTTTTATATACTCTTGATTCAATTTTGGCAGATCATATGTATCTAGAAATGCATCCGTTTCTTCTAGGTTTTCCAATTTATTGGAATGTAAATAGTCCCTAATTTCTAATTTCTGTGATGTCTGTAGAGATTTCTTCTTTTCCTATCTCAAATGTTATTAATTTGGGTTCTCTCTCTCCATGTTAGTTTGGCTAAGGGCTTATCAATCTTGTTTATCTTTTCAAAGAACCAACTCTTTGTTTCATTGATCCCTTGTATTGGCTTTTTATTTTCAATTTCATTTATTTTAGCTCTGATCTTCATTATTTCCTTCCTTCTACTGGTTTTAGAATTGGCTTGTTCTTCTTTTTCAAGGGCCTTGAGATTCACCATTAGGGTGTTTATCTGGGATCTTTCTGATTTTCTTATGTAGGCACTGAGAGTTATAAACTTTCCTCTTGAAGTTTATAGTGTCCCAGAGATGCTGGTATGTTGTATCACTATTCTCATTTGAGTCTCAGATTTTTAAAAATTTCTCCCTTGATTTCTTCTATCACCTATACATCATTCAAAAATGAACTATTCAATCACCATGTGTGTCTATGGTTTTTGTATGGTTTTATCATATTGATTTCTAATTTCATTACATTGTGCTTTCGTAAGATTCAAGGAATTATATCAATTTTTTTTAGTATTTGCTAAGAGTTTCTTTGTGACCTAGGATATGTTTTATTTTAGAGAAGGTTCCATGAGCTTCTGAAAAGAAATTGTATTCAGGTGTAGTTGGATGAAATGTTCTATAGGTGTATGTTTAGTCCATTTGATTTATAATATTTTCAGGTTCAAAGAGCCTTTACTGAGTTCATATCTGAATGACCTGTCTAATGGTGAGAGAAGTGTGTTGACATGACCTAATATTACTGTACTGGAATCTGAGACTTCAGTTTGAGTGGTGTCTCTTTTATGCAATTAGTTACACACATTTAGGGCATAAATATTTATTATTCTTATAGCTTCTTGCTAGATTATTCCTTTTACCAGTATGAAGTGACCTTCTTTGTCTCTTTTGATTAATTTTGATTTGAAGTCTGCTTTGTAAGATATGAGAATAGCTACTTCTATTGTATTGGGGCTCCATTCACATGGTATATCAATTTTCATCCTTTCACTTTCAGGCACAACTATATTTGCCTGTTATCTATATCTCTTGCAAACAACATATAGTTGTGTCTTGTTTTTAAATACAGCTTGTCAGCCTGACTTTTAACCGAAGAGTTGAGGCCATTTATATTCAGTGTTATTACAAAAAGATATTTATTAATTCCTGACATTTTAATCTATTGATAACGTCTAATTTGTCCCTGTTTCCCATTTGCTTAGCTGTTCTTCAAGTGAGATTTGTTCTTTTGTGAGCTCTGGAGTTTAGTTTTTATTTATTCTGTGTAGAATAGTTCTTGAAGTTCTGTTGTGCTGGCTTAGCAGTCACAAATTCTTTTAGTTTCCTCTTATCTTGGAATGTTTTTATTTTTTCTTAAACTTTGAATGATAGCTTTGCTGGATATAGATATCTTGGTTGACAATCATTTTCTTTTAGGACTCAGATCCCATCATTTCAAGATCTCCTGGTTTCTAGAGTTTATGCTGAGAAATCAGAAGTGATTCTGACTGGATTACCTCTAAACATGACCTGACATTTTTCTGTGAAAGCTTTTAAAATTCTATCCTTATCTGTATGTTAGGCATTTTAGTTATATGACATGGAGACTTTTTGTTTTATTTTTGATCTCGTCTATTTGGAGTTCTGAATGCATCCTGTATCTGGATGTTCATCTCATTTTCAATGTTTGAAAATTTTTCTCTTTATTTTATTCCTAAAGTGGTTACCAATTCCATTAGCATTGGAAAATGCATTACAAAACCCACCTCAATTCCTATGATTCTTAAATTGGGTTTTGTTGTTGTTGTTGTTTTAATACCTTTATTTTTATGTGGTGCTATAACTCCAGCCCCTTAAATTGGCCTTTTAATGTCCTCCCAGAGTTATTTTATATTCTGAGCATGGGTACTTATTTTCTTTTCTTTAATACTGTTTGAATATTCAAGGCTAGCCACTTTATCTTCCAACTGTGAGATTATGTCTTCAGCATTGTCTACACTATTAGAGAAACTTTCAACTGAACATCTTATTTGATTTATTGTGTCTTTCATTTCTAAGACTTCTGTTTGGTTCTTTTTCAATGTCTCTACCTCCTTATTGGATTTCTCATTCATATCTTATACTGTATTCCTTAATTCATTCAGTTGTTTTTCTTTTTTTTCTTGGAATTCATTGATCATTCTTATAATCATTCTTTCAAATTCTTTATCTGGTATTTCAACAACTTGAATATTTTGGGGGTCAGTTGCTGGTGAATGAAGAACTTTAGGAGGTGTTGTGTTACCTTGTTTTCATTTTTCTTGTATTTCTTTGTTGGGTTTTATTCATATGTTGAAACAAAAATATTTTAAAAGCAAGGTAACAAAGTGTCCTAGAGTGATGTAGATTGAGACTCCCTTCATAGGTGGAGCATCCATGGCCTTTGTGTTAATTCTGTTTCTTGGTGTAGCAGTGAATGCCCATTAATGGGACCTGTTGTCCACCCCTAGCCATTTCTACTTGGGGCAGTCATTAGTTTAGGTTTCTGTCTCTTCTGATCTTTGTATTAAAGTATGCATGAAGTTTAAGTGTTGTTAATTTGTGTATGGAGCAAGTTGAGCTGTCTTTTGGTTGAGTTCAGCAAAAAAGTCTCTACCCTCTCAATTTATAGCATCTCTGTAGGTATCCAACACCTTACAGAATAGTGGAAAAGAAACAATAGCAACGACCTATGTAAATAATATATAGCATTAAAGTAAACATCTGGTCCTACTATGATGTCTACAATATTAATTAACAAACACACACAGAGATACACACACACACACACAAACAACAACAACAAAATAGGAATGTTGCATTCAGCAATTGCCAACAGCAAATATAAGTAACTATGAACTAGATCTGCCTTTAAAGCAAACAGCAGGTGTCAACTATGTCATCCACATCAGTAATATTGCCACAGTATGAATAGTGGCAGCAAGCATTATACACAAGAATTAGTTTTAAAAGATGGTAAATACACAGTTTATTAAGAGAAAAGAAAATGTGATATGAAGGCTTAAGAGTGTTTATAGTTTCAAAAAAGTGAACAGAGAGAATGCAGAAGAGATACAGCAGGTGACAGTGATAAGGAAGAAATAGAAAGAATAGGAGAAACAAAGTAAAGGCAGAGAGAATAAGAGAATTTGGCTTAGAAGGAGAAGAGATAAATAGAAACAAGAGAAACAAATGAAAAAAAAAAAAACTGAAATAAACAAACCAAAAATCCTAACCTCAAATGATAAGGTCAAGAAAAATACTTTTTAAAAAAATGCTAAAATGAAGAAAAAGAAAAAATATATGTATGTATATATGTTCATGAGCCAATCAGCACAAGAACACCAAAAAGAACAAATAAAGGGAAAAAAAAAAAGATTCTTAATGAAAAAATGAAGACATTGTCCTCACTGAAGTGTTCAAAAAGTTGACAAAATTGAATGGTCACTACCTATGCCCATCATCCTTCTTTCTATTCTCCTCAGGCTATGTACTTGGGGGGAGGGGGGGACGGAGTTTAATCCTTTCCTTTTTTTTTTTTAATATTTCTTGATTTTTTAGTTGTAGGTGGACAGAATATCTTTATTCTTTTTATGTGGTGCTGAGGATCGAACCCAGTGCCTCACGCGTGCTAGGCGAGCACGCTATCACTGCGCCATAACCCCAGCCCCCCTTCCTCTTTTTGTATTGCTCACCGAGCTGCCAGTTGAAGTGGTCTAAGACTGAAGCTGGTTGAAATAACTCTGAGTTTCCCTTCTCACCTGTATAAGGTAAGATGGAGTGGGAAGTACTGGTAGTTGGAGCTTTGTCTATACAGACCAGATCAATGTGCTCCCAGGGTGGGGCTGCTACAGAGTTCTATTAGGGAAGTTCCAGTGGGTGGGGCATAGGTCTAATCAGTCCTTAGTGGCTTTCTTGGGTGGTATGTGCTCTGGAGAGATTGTATCAACACACCCCTAGGGCTCTGTAGTTGCTAATCTCAGTCAGCAGTATGGATCTCAGAATTCTACTCACAGAGCAGAAGAGACAATCTTCCACACATTCTGTTGCCCAAGAACACAGTCCTTCCATGAGTAGTCTCTAAGTGTATTCACACCTGCCTGTTCAGATTCCTGACCTGCTTCATCTGGTCTCGTGAGCTGCCAGAATCAAAGGAAAAGTAAGTTGGGTTCCCCTTCACTTTTCCAATTTGAATCCCCTGGGTAGAATCTTCTCTGTGCTTGCTTCACTCATGTTCTTGTAGATACACCCTAGCTGCTTACCCAGACAGCGGGGCAGTGTTTTGCTATGACTTCTCAGCTCCCCCAGTAGCAGCTGCAGAGTAAACACCTCAGGATAGTTCCGCCTCAGGTCTCTGTGACCATTTGAGAAACAGAGCACTTTTCAAGCACCAGTTCACAACAAAGCCTCTGGATCAGTTAAATTCTGATTGCTTTTCTGACCTCAGGTTTGTCCATACTAAATCCATCTACTGTGTTTATCTCTGTTGTTATGTCTTTCCTCTATGGTGAACCAATGCCAATTTTGCTTCTACAACCAACGTGGCTCCAATGTGCTCTTTCTTCTTTGTTCAATGTACCCAAATTTCTGAGTCTCTTAAAATGCTCTGACTGTCCAATATTGAATTTTAGTAAAATCTCTCTTTTACCCACTCCAAAGACACAGAGCAACTAGGAATGCAGCCTGCCTCTGGCCTGCCATTTTGAATCTCTAAACTTTGCTTCTTAAATCATCCTTCATGAGGAGAAGAATGTGGAATACTGATTTCATGGTTATATGATGTATCATTATGCCATAATTTAACAAAGGGGCTATGTTAGTAACTGTAGGGGAGGAAAGATTTCTTTCTTCATGTATCTCTGGGTTCAGGGCTGAGGCACATATAAAAAATAACAGCTAATAAGGAAAAACCACCCAAATTCATTTTATGTAAGTTTTAAAAGACAAAAGAGCCTTCTTAAAGAAACAGGGATGCATGCTTTTTTTGAGAAAAAACGGACCATCGTGGAGAAATGTGATTAGAAGAAGGGGGTGTGAGCTAATAGGAATAAACTGAGGGGAACTTAACCAGGTCTATTTGTTCAGAGTCTGCTATGTCTCTGTATCTTTTGACATAAGGCCATCCCTTTTCCTCAAGGGAATTGGAATAGGGCGGTACCCCTCATATGGAGTGTCTCATGACTTGCTGCAGGGAAGGAAGAGGAAGGTGGCACAGCTTTATGCCTCTGTGGTTCTTTCAAATGCCAAGGAGCCATAATTGGGGCAGCACATCCTATACCCCATCACCATGCCAATCAATCCTAATATTACATAAGAGAACACAGAGGCTAAATCTCAAATTATTTTTTTAAGGCAGAGATGTGATGATTTTTATATTCACAAACTTTTCCTAAGTTTATTTTATTTAGGATTAACATATATTTCAAATGCAAAATTAAGGTTTTGTTTTTTAACAAATAACAATGAGAAAGTTTGAAAAGAGCATTGAAGAAATCAGCAAAAACATTTTACTTGAACATTCCTTATCAGACTGAAGTACATACCCCTGGAGATACAGCTATTAACCTCCCTCTGGGGAGTTTCCAGTCAAGAAGGATACTTACTGCTCAGTTAGTATCAAGAGAAAAGACCCAGGAGAACCTTTCACACTTTTACACTGAAGCCCTAGACCCCCTAGACCCTCACCTCTGGCTACTTGGGGAGTTATCCCTACTTAATGGGCCCCACCACTTGAATCTAGACTAGTAGAAGAAAAATTTTTCCTTCCCACAAAGGTCACTTGGTGACATGAGATGTGAGAGAAAAAATTGCCCTTCCATTCCACAGACAACCCACCACAGATCTGAAAACACAGACTTAAAAAGTACATTTTTATAGTTTATTTTCATCTTGATTTCTTTTTCATACTTTACAGAATTTGGTAAATTTGTTATAGAATTCGATACTATCTATTTTAGGACCAAATCTGCATGTCTTTCTAATCTATCTTGCTAATTATGCAAGATGCCAAAAATACAATTTTTGCTTAATACAAATAGGTTTGTAGTTAGCCTCTCTCTGTCTAAAGTACATTTTCAAATGCACAGAACCAAGTAAAAGCTATTTTACAGCATGTGAACATGTCAGTTAAAGCAGGGTGTATCTGGAAATACAGCATAAAGGTCAGAAGGGTGATATGCAATCTTAGTTTCATATACTCATATTTTTAAAGTCACATATAAATTGCTGTGGTCACCACACCCAGAAAGTAATGTTCCCATAGTAACTGATCTATTTGTAAAGAAACAGGGGTGGTGAGGAAGAAGAAAAAGAAAGAAAATAAAGTAAAAAACAGAAGTAACTGGCCCCGAACATATAACGACAGCAAGAAAAGCCCTCAGGTAGGATATGTCAACAGCATCTTTTATCTTGGAAAAAGTATCAGGACAAATTTGGAAGACAAGAGCTATATCCTCTATTCCTTTGGAATCATTTTGCAGTCAGAAAAAGGCCATGGCATAAAATAGGTAATTAAATGGCTAAATGAGAAACGGGGTCAGGGGACTAAAGAACAAAGGAAAGGAGAAGAAAAGAAAAGAAAGACCTGCTACTATCAGGTCAACAGGCATGAATATAACAGAGAAATATCATTAATCACTTTCATCACCAATTCTTAGACTTACTGATCCTCAATGAAGGCTAAAGGGGGAATGTGTGCCTTAATAAAACTTCCTATTGCAGGTGTTCACAAATGCCACTCAAGTCACTCTCAAACTCTGGTTGCTCCTGTGATAAGAGGCTCAGCCTGAAGGTGAATTATTTTATAAGTTTGAGTTTAATTCATTCAGCCAGCTTTGAATTTTGAGAAAAAGAAAACATATGTTCCCTTCCCCAGTGGCATTTTTATACTCATATAAGTCAATAGTAACTATCCTGTCAACAATCAAGTAATAAATATTAATGGTTTTGAAGATTAACACACTTAAACACACATGGACATTTTACAGCATGGTTGTAGATATTTTGGTTTTTCAAATGTTATCTTTGGTGTTTAGTTTAACTTTTGTATTTTCTGTTCTAAGCTTACAATAGCAAATTAAAAATTAAATTGATCCTATTGACCAAGACTAATTCACCTTATTGAGGATTGAAATAAAAGTAATTCAGCTGTTTTTAACTAACAGCTTGCCTCTGTCAACCTCATATTTTATAAAAACATAACCTGGTGCTAAACTTGAAATTACTGTGTTGACTAAATAGAAACCAGCTATGTGTTTCTGGGACTTGAATTGCACATTAATCACCCAGAATCTTGTCAAGATGCAGAATTTTATTTAACACATCCGGGGTCAGGCCTGGAGTTCTGCATTTCAGATATGCAGCTAAAGCCAACACTGTTGGTCAGCTTAACATGCTAAACACAAGGCTTTGGAGGGCTAGAATCTTTTGTTAAATATTTTTCACTTTTCCTTTCCATTTTTCTGACCTATTCCTTTACAATACTAACTTGTAGGATAGGTAAGGGTTCTAGCTCCTCCTTGTACTACCTGGTACAAAAAAAGAACCACCAGCATTTGTTAGAACTCCTTCCCCCCACAAAAATGTTTATCTATTTGTTTTCTGGTCGATCTTTGGTAGTAATAGAGATTCCCCAATTCTTTGAAGTCCAGCTCTTAATACAAATTTTACTACATTTCCAAAGTACATTGATGTAAAGACTGAAAAAATAATCACAGATTCAAAAAACATCTCCAGACTCAAGCAACAATAATGTTTTTGGCAACACACAGAGGAACAGGAAATTGTAATGAGTTTCTCTTAGCCCAAAAAGCAACCACAAACTGTATTTCATACTGTTACTGGAACAACAGAATCAACATTCTCCATATGGGCCAGTGAAATAGACACCATTAAAATGCTATTGGAAGCCATGAATTGAAAAATGGGGCAGGTTAAGAGTGTAATGATACAAGCAGGACACAACAGGAAGCTGGCAAATCATAAGGGAGATCACCCATGGTCTCACCTCTATTAAAAAATACACACAGACACATGGAAGTAGTTTCTCCAGACTTTTCCTTTCTAGTTTTATATTCATGCTAGTGAAGAGCAGGAAAATCCACTTCAAGAGATGCTGAAACTGTACAGTTGAGCTCATGTATTACAACCGTGATTCATAAAAAAATGTCAAAGCCTAGGGTAAGTTTGCCCTTGTGAATAAAGTCAGAAAACATTGTTATATACGTGGTTCTGCTCTTTAAGAGAGGGAGAATAATATAAATTCAAACTTATAGCTTCTTTTTCTTCTCACTACCTCACAAGCTTTTATTGCACTCTTAAGTAGATATCCAGGTAATTCAATCTATCTCATTCATCCTGTTAATTTTTTACACTTTTTCGATGAACTATATATAGTGAATGGGCAGAAAAATCCGAAGAAGAAAAATAATAGATTATAAGCATCTTTATTTCATCTTGTACCAAGAATTAATTTCGGTTGTCTAAAGCTAAAGTTATTATAAATTGGACAGCAACAAAAACTACAGGGTTTTTTTTCAATAATTGGATGTTTAGCCACTTCCATTATAAATATATCGACTGCCTTGATGTTAACTCTGTTAAAAATTAGTGTGGACATTAAAATACTATTACTGATCATTTCTACCTTCTTTCTAATTTATCTCAGACTCATGTCTCTTAAGATAGAGGGATAAAGATGATATATAGATATATAATTAACTATATCCATTGTGAGTCCAAAGCTAGTCAGTAACAACAAAAATATAAAAAAAAAAGAGAAAGAAAGAAAGAAATTTTTAAAAATCCCATTTCCAGTAGCATCTAAACAAAAAAAAACCAAGCAACTTAGGAATAAATTTATCCAAGAAGGTGAAAAATCTATACACTGAAAACTTTAAAATAGTAATGAAAGAAATTAAACATGGCACAAATGATTGGAAATATAGCCCTTGTTCATGGATTGGAAGAAATAATTTGTTTTGGTTTTTGTACTCTGATATTTTCAAGGTCTTTGCAATTTGATATTCTGAGAGTATGTTTAATTTTCTTTGAATTATACCATTTAATATTTCATATTTACATGGGGCCTGAGCCTGCCACCTCACCCCACTACTCTTCCGTGTTGTTTAACACTCCATCCATCCAATCCACTCATTTCTGTTACCTGTCTATTATCTGCTCTGAGCCTTGCCCCCTAAGTAAACAGAAATGGAAAATCCCACAGTAAAATAGCATCTACTGTGACATCTTCAGAGAAAAGGAAAATATTCTTTTCTTTCCTTACACCATGATTGACAAGTATCCTTCCATTGTGTATAGTAGCAAGCCACTGTTTGAAATGCTAGGGAATTCTTAGCACAAACCAGTTTTGGCAGCATCTCAGCAACTCTTGTGACTCTGAGCATCCTGGAAAACCGTCTCCTGATCTGTATGCTGCTCAGCTGCCGACCAGGGTCTGTTTTGCAACATTATCTTGCTCTATTGAATGAAAACCTGAGGTCTTCCCTGTCCCTTGAACTCCTATTCTCTTCATCTCATCAGACAATGGAATTTTCCATTAGAAAGAGAGGATAGCACTTGGAGGGGAAAAAAAATCAGTTTTTTGTTCTCCTTCTTCTGTCCACTCTAATACAAAGCTTTGCTCCTCCTCTCGGGAAAACGTAAGGCTGGCTGGCAGTCAGTTTGACAGAAGGAGAGCAGTGCAGCGGAAAATTAGATAACAGGATAAAAATCTATGGGGCCACAGGAATCCTATCAAAACTGGCTCCTCCTGTCAGAACCCAGACAAGTGACAAGGACAAATACAGAATGTTATTTATATTTAAATATTTCTAATGATATCATAATTATACTTCTGACTCTGTTAGGCAACCATTTTCCCATAAGCCACAACTCTGCAAACCAAATGTTGTGTTGGAGAAAATCTACATAAGAATCAGACAGCTTCAATCAGACATCTGGGAAAATCCTATGAACTCTTCAAATAGCTGTTTCCACTGATCAGAGCATAACTATGTTTTCAGATATTTTTTTGATAGTACAATAATCAAGTTCAAGAAATATGGGTTACTCCCAACCCTTGGGCATAGGAAAACCAAGCTATCTAGCAAGTAGCTAATAAATTAATTTTACTTAAAATTAAACTTGATATTTTGCAAAAGGTCCTAATTTCTTTATTCACAATAGGTCATCTGGAGTCATTCCATAGTTCAAGTTACTGTCTTATCTTATTAAATTTTATAGTAAGTTCATAAACTGATATTTAAATTGTTTAAAGATATAATTTTCTTATTTTAAAACTTAGACAAAGGTTTTGATATAGATATTCTAAATCTGTATGCATTCTAATTTTGTTAGAGTTCAAATGATATTAAAGAATTTAGTACCATAATAGAAGACAAAATTCACTAAATATATAATCTTTATAGAATCTATTTTACACTCTTTATTCACATGCTCTTCCTTGTTTATAGTCAGGTAGCTCTATCTACACAGATACAGATTCATACATCAGATTTGTGCCACAGAAAGCAAAGTGGAAGATTGTCAGCAATGAAAACTCATTAATTTATATAAAAACCAATATATTCATTGCTCATAATATTCAAGATAACCTGTCAAGCACTGGCAGAAAAAAATTAATATAAAGCATACTTCATTCACAAGAATATGCCATTCAAAACATGTTAGAGTGCTGCTTAGCTCCCTTTGGGAGGCTGAGACAGGAGAATCGCAAGTTCAAAGCCAGCCTCAGCAATGGCGAGGGGCTAAGCAACCCTGTCTCTACATAAAACACAGAATAGGGCTGGGGATGTGGCTCAGTCAGTTGGTGCCCCTGATTTCAATCCCCGGTACCAAAAAAGAAATAAAAAACAAAACACAAAACAGAAAAAAACATGTTAGACTGCTATAGGCAAAGAGGAGCAACTGAGGATCTCCCTCTCTGTGCCATTTCCAGTCAAAAGACCTCTGGCTATCAAGATTTGCAACTCTCTGAACCCATTTTTTTTTTTTTTAAATA
>PVHX01026160.1:0-21216 GCA_004024805.1 Geosciurus inauris
AAAAAGGCCCCGAGGCAGGAAATGCTCCAACTTATATACACTCACACAACCAATCACTCCAGGCTACGTATCGCTCAGCCATAGGGTCCTCATAGGAACTCTTGCCTGGTAACAATGGGCGCATGCGCAAATGGCTTGTTTACAGGAAGCTAGAGCGGTGCCGCCAATCCTCCGGGCGCCATCTTGGAGCGGCGGCCACGGCTTCCCACACTTTTGAATCCATACAATCTAAAAAGGACATTAAAATAAGGAGGTGTATAACTATATATCAAAAATTAAGCAAACAATCATATAAAATAATTAGCGCAATATGAAAAAAATGTGCTGGCAAATGTATTCATTTTCTTTATTCCTACATGTAATTACTAAATATTTTTTAATGTGTTCAATATGTCCCAGGGACCATTCTTGGAATTAAGGATATAAACACAAAATATAAAGTCTTTATAGTGTTATATTTCTAACATGGCCTTTAATTCTAAATTTAACAATTTCTGACACTGAAAAGATAGAATGTTTAAGGAATAACAAATGGTAAATTTTCTAAAGCTACGTATATAGTTAGGAAAATAGTGAATTAGAAGGTTTGAGAAGATAAAAGTCCTAGATTGAAAAGTGCCTTGAATTTGATACTAAAGAATCTGACCAACGTGTGATTTGGAAAAAAAAATGCTGATGATTGGGGGAATTATGATGACAGTAGTAAAAAATAAGAAAAGGGTAATAAAAGGAGGTCTAGTAATAAAAGGAAACTGACTGTCTCGTGCCTTGGCAGGGGATTTGGACTTTATAACATAGACCAGAGTTATTATAAGATGACAGGAATGGTTTCCATGTTTCTTGTGAAAAATAATATTTCTCAGGATTTGGGAGGCAGCTCAGTGGTACATCATTTGCCTAGCATGGCCACGGCCATGCTGAGATCAATCTCCAGAATGACTAAAAAAACAAAACAACATATTACTTAATACAGGATGAGTAGGGGCATTGACATCAAGAATTTCCATTTTACATAATCCCCCAGTGACTTCTAACACAATTAAAAAAATACATTACTATTTTAAGCAATAGAATAACCTTTAACATAAATGAGGTATATGATTATCAGCTCAAATACCAATACTCCTTAGATTGTAAATTCTATGGTAGTAAAGAATGGGACTGATTTCTTGATGTCTGTATTACCACTGCAGTAAACTGCCCAGCTTTTGCTGTTGCTCAAGCAACATCTCTTGAAGTATTGAATAAACCAGGAATTTAGCAAAGAGTTACTGGATAGAAAAATATTTAGATGGGCTAGGCACGGTGGTAAACACATGTAATCACAGGCACTCAGGAGGCCAAGGGAGCATGGTTTCAAGTTCAAAGCCAGCCTCAACAAAAATGAGGCACTAGGCAATTTAGTGATACCCTGTCTCTAACTAAAATACAGAATAAGGCTGGGAATGTGGTTCAGTGATCCAATGCCCCTAAATTCAATCCCTGGTATTCCCCCACAAAGAAAAATTTAGATGGTAGCTTCAAATAAATGAATGCAAGTGGAGTTTGATACTCCTAAAGACGTGTGCCCAAAGTATTAACCAGGAAACCAAGTTTAAGATGGTTTTGTTAAAATACAGATATTGGGACCTACAGCAGATCACATGAGTGGTGAAAATGGAGGAGATATATATCATACATTATGTCAAACACCCAAAGTAATTCTTTAGTGTAATCCTGGATGAGACTTGAGGTTGTCAAAAGTAGTGGATAAGTATCCAGGGCAAAACCAGGGAGTTATCAACAAAACAAGAAGGAACAAGTGTAGTCAGTCAAGCCTGACACAGGAAGAGACAGAGACTTAGAAGGAGGACCCAGGCATGTAGGAAAAGTTTCTATAACACATAGTTTCTTATGTAAATTTGTCAGTTACATCATTAATAATATTGGGAAATACATTTTAACAAAATAATAGAATCACATAGTGATAGATTTAAGGAAAGGCACAGAAATAATTCTTGAGTGGGTACTTTGAGAATTGAAATATGAAGGAATTAACCAGACAAATGTTGTGGTGTGAGTGAGATGGAAAACTGTGTTGAGGAACACCTGGATTTCATTTTTTAAAAGGCACTATCCTTACCCTTGATGTAATAAAATATTTTTCCTGTTATCATTCAATTTTAGTTTTAGGGTTTTTTGTTTGTTTGTTTGAACCAAAGGTAGTTGTACTTGCTGTAATAGAGGGATCAGTAAACTTTTTCTATCAAAGGCTAGATAGTGAATATTTTAATCCTGTGGTTACACATCTCCATACCAAATACTCAATTCTGCTGTGATAGAAGGAAAGCAGTCATGAACAAAACAAAAACAAATGTGTTTCAAGAAAACTTTATTTGAAAAAGCAAGGAGGTTGGATCTGGCCTCAGTGCCATAGTTGGCTACCCACTAACCACCACCACTCAAACCAATAATCTTTAATCTCAATGGTTTAACAAGTAAAAGCTATTTTTTACATACATAAATCCTGCTAGGGATGGACTAGCAGGTTTGTGGACACACAGACAGGTCAGCTCTTCAGAAGATTCAAGTGTTTCCTGCTTGTTAATATTCAGAAGCTAAAATTAAAATGTTCATTTACTGGTAGATTTTGTGGCTTAGAAGCATAAATCCCACATGGGCACATTTTATCTACTGAAATGTAATCATATAGTCCCAAGTAAATGCGGAGGGTGTCTGGGAAACATAAAAAGTGTGATTCTGATGTGGACAGGCTGATATAGAACTTTTATTACAATCATTTGATCTTTAAAATATCTTGAATTTATTTTAGGAGAATTTGTACTTGTTATTTAGTACGGTAGTTTCCCCCATATCTTTTGTAGTATTTCTTCTACTGCCAGGGTTAGTCATTTATCCCCATTGATTTCAAATTCTACCATAATATATGCTTAATTTTTTCATGTATGCTAATGTATTTGTCAATTCCTGCACTTACTTCATTACATGTTGTTTCTGTAGGTACATTTTTATTTCATAATTTTCTTGATTATTTTTATTCTTTCTATATTTTAGCATTTTCACATCCAGTTTGGAAGCACCATGTGAATATTGATGGTTGCTACTTGAATTTATAGGTTCTTAGCAAATAAATAAATAAATAAATAATTAAGATTGTTAAAAGTGTTACTCGTTTTCCCACTAGGAACTTGGCATATTCCTCTATTACTACAGTGAACATATATGTGCATACACACATTTTTCCATATTGCTATTGCAGAGATTGTACCAAATGTGTTCCTGGAGTTTATGGGAAAGCAGTTATGATACACATACAGCATAGTTCATGCCTCTAGATCTTATTTTGGAGAGTGTAGTCGAAGAGTAATAAAGTCAAATCAGGAATACAAAGGGAAGTTTTGAAGACTGATAAATATGATAAAATAAAACAAGATGCATGGTAACATATTTTAGTTTTGGTGCATATTACTTAGATTGGTAACTTCTTTGACAAGTTAACATTTAAGGTGAGATTAAATCATGAGAAGTTGTAAAACAGGCAGATTTGAGGACCACAGGTTATGAGAATAGTTAATTAGTCCTAAAGCAGGAAACATTACAGACTATAATGAGGTCAAGGCAGTGACTTTCAAGTGAGGACAAGAGGACAGAATTTCCGACATAGGCTAAATGTAAGTGGAAACAAGATCATGTGCACTTGTGCTAAAAGTAGCATGATCTGATTAATTGTACCAAAACAATTAATCAGAATTGAAACAATTAATCAGGCTTGAAGACCAATGGAATAGAAACAGAGATAAACCCACATAAATAGTTATCTCATTTTAGACAAAGGTGCCAAAAACATACATTGGATAAAAGATAGCCTCTTCAACAAATGGTGCTGGGAAAACTGAAAGCCCATATGTAGTTCATAAGTAAGAGACTCACTCTGCACATAATTCAAAGTGGACCAAAGTCCTAGTCGTTAGATCAGAAACCCTGCACCTACTAGAAGGAAATGTAGGCCCAACTCTCTATCACTTGCCAAAAGGTGAATATTTTTTTCTGATTTTTCTAAACCACAATAAGGTGTGAGGAGAACAGAAGTTCAGTAGATTGGACAAAGAGAGATAAAGGAAAGGGAGGATGGGTAGGAATAGGAAAGACACTGGTATGACTCTGACATAACCTACCTATGTACATTCATGAATACACCACAGTGAATCCCATCATGTATACATCCTTAAGACTGGGGCCCTAATTAGAATATGATATATTCCATGCATGTGTAATAATATCAAAATTGGCTCTACTGTCACATAGAACTGAAAGGAACCAATAAAAATATATAAATAATATTTTAAAAAGTAACATTATCTGATTTATATTTATGAAGGTGAGTCTCTGCATTAGAGAAAACTGATTATAGCAGGGCAAGACAGTGTTGTAGGGACAGATGAGGCGAGACACCCGATAGGAGGCAGGAAGCAGGTTTATTTGACTGCGGTCAGTTCAGAGGGCACAGCTTTTGCTGTGATCAACTAATTCCCCTGAACCCCACGTTCAGGCAGTTTCAGAACTTTATACCCAGTGTGTAAGGGGAGGGGCTCAGAAGTATATAGTCTGCAGAAATTCACACAAAAGCAGCTTTTTTCTTTTACTATTCTGGGCTAGTTAACACTTCAAGGACAGCACCTGAGAGGGGGAGAGCTTCTTCTCTCCTTTTCTCCCTCTACCAGCTGTTACCATGGAGCCCAATTGGTAACATCTTCTCTTATCTCTGAAATGTAAACATCTCCATGAAGCTCAGACCCAAGGCCAGAGGCCTTATTAAAAGATCTGTCCTTCTTATTACACTTTGCATTTGCAAACACACTTCTATAAAATATTATATTGTTACTATACTAGATAGTCCATAAGTGTTCGTGAAAAAACCACTAAAGGGGCATTCAGCCCCTGGAGTGCTGATCTCCTTCAGGCGGGTGGCCAAGTAAGATAGAGCAACAGGAAATAGGAAGTTTAACTAATTGAACTTTTTGGTAGAGACTCTTTTGCTGATAGTCCTAAGATCAATCATAGTGCAGATTTCTGGAGAAGCTTAATTAAGATTTTCTGTGGAGAAGGGGGTGCCACTACAACACGGATGAGAAAGACCCAATTAGGAAGGTGTTATTGAGCAACAGATAATGGATCATGACGACCAGCTGAGGCACAAGTGTAGTGGAGACCAAGAGAGGCACACATAGGTAGAATTTATTGTATAGATGAAGCTGAAAGGATTTACTTTTTGAGCAAGTAAGGCAAAGGAGAAAACAATGTTTATCCTGAAGGTTTTAGTTTGATCAATTCCACAGATGTTACGGAAAAATGTAGTAATGAAAAAAATGAGGGAGAACAGCGGGAAGATGAATCAAAAGTATATTTTTGGTTATGTTTGAAATCCTATTAGACATGGAAAGTCATCAGTCAGTTAAACAAGCCTGTGATGTATGCAAGTGGTCAGGTCTTTGGGTGTCAAGAGCAGGCAGATGGCATTTAAACCTATGCAGTCAGGTGAAATTACTCAGGAGGAGCTCTCCAGTGGGGGGAAAAAGGAAGGTTAAGATGAGTCCATGGGAAGCCAGGCATAGTGGCACACACCTGTAATCCCAGAGGCTCAAGAGGCTGAGGTAGAAGGATTATGAGTTCAAAGATAGCCTCAGCAAGTTAGCTAGGCTCTAAGCAACTTGGTGAGGCCCTGCCTCTAAATAAAATATAAAAAAGGGCTGGGGATGTGATTCACTGCTTAAGCGCCCCTGGGGTCAATCCCTGTTACTTGCCCCCCACTACAAAAAATAAAATTGGTACCATGGGAAATTTCTACATTCAGAAAGATAAAGGGATCCAAAAAGGTCAAGAGAATGGAAAAGGAAGAAGGCAAACCAGGAGTGTGTTGCATCTGGAAACCAAGAGAAAAAAATGGTTCAGGAGGAAGAGAGTGGTCAGCTGCATCACATCAGTGTCCCTAAGAGGTTGAAGGAGGAGAATCGAAAGTGACCCTTCTGTTGAGCACATCAGTGATGACACTGTCAAAGAACAGATCCATGGAAAGAGAACAGAGCTTCATTGGGAGGAAGTTAAAATGTAATAGAGAATCAGTAGAAGAGAAAGTGGACATAGAAACTGCTTTAATGTTTTTCTTTATTGTTGTTTGTTTTTCCGTAAGATAAACTAAAAAATACATCATATTAATCAAAGGGAATTGATGGTGGAAAGGGTCCTTAATAATGGAGTTATCAGAAAGTATTTGTAATTTTATGGTTATGATCCAGGACAATGGAGAGAAGAGTTATAGAAGAAATAGATTCTGCAGGAGCAAAATGTGGAGGAGGTCAGTGAGGTTCAGACCTAGGGTGCTAATTAAGCATTTGTCAGACAATTGTAGTGAAGGGAAACAATGTTAAGTGCCTTAGGTTAACATTGTTAATGCCTGTAGGTGGACCCAGGCATCAAGGGGGAAGTCCAAGGAGTTTGTAGTTGAATGCTCTGTTCTAGACGAAGTATGGAATAAGGTCATCAGAAGATTTGAGGTGTGAAATAGTCATTTTAGAAAAGGGAACAATACTGGTTTGGAAAAGGTATGTCAGATTCTGAAAAGTGAGGCTGGGTATTTTAAAAATGTCCAAATCAAAAATTAATCTGAAAATGGAATATACTCAAAATATTGCCAGTGGAGTTTTAAGTGTAGAGAATAGAATCAAATGTCTTCAGAGAAAATGAAGAAGAGAAAGATACGGGAACTGAGGCCATAGTTAAAGTGTATCTTCATAGAACACAAATAGTGGTGAAGGAAACAGAAAATTAATAGGGAATGGAAAGATTATTTTAAAGTATTTCAGGATAATGGCCACTTGAACAAAAGACTCACCGTATTTAACATGTCAACATAAATTATGAATCTATTTTAAGGCTTAATATAAATTACAATAAATGTAAATTACAATAGGAATGCAAAAAATTTATAAAATACACAAGGTTTTACCTAAAGAGAGAAAGAAAAATTACATCCTAGCAGTAAAATCATCAGAAGGAAACATGGATATCTTATATTGTGTAAGTTTATAAATATTTTTTTGTTTAAAAGTCCCTTTCATAAAGATATTAATCAAGTAACAAATAACAAATTAGAAGTTAATACCATCAATAAACTATGTGTCCTTGGTGTTGAAGTTGTAAAGAATTTCAAAAAGAAGCCAGGAGCAGTGGTGCACTCCTGTAATCCCAGCACTTTGGGAGGCTGAGACAGGAGAATCTTGAGTTCAAAGGCAGCTTCAGCAATAGCAAGGTGCTAAGCAACTCAGTGAGACCCTGTCTCAACATAAAACATAAAATAGAGCTGGGGATGTGGCTCAGTGGTTGAATGCCCCTGAGTTCAATCCTCAGTACCAAAAAAAAAAAAAACATTTCAAAAAGAAAAATATAAACTAACTATGCAAAGTAAAATGATAGATCTAAATATTATATCTAATAAATTAGTGAGGATTCTATAAGTAAACAATGCAAAATTTGACATTTTTAAAAATTCAATTTTTCATTTAATATGACGAATTTTAAATTGAGTTAAAATATACTCTATTATCATGCATATCTAAAAAGAACTAATAAAATTGAGAAAATAATTTTAAATTGATTTTAACCTTAATATGTAACTTCATTTGTAAAAATTTTATAAAGAAAACTTCACATACCCAAGGGATAAACATTGCTGATTTAACATCCACAGACACACACATACAAAACATTAAATATTTAATGTGATGAAATATTTACATAATGAAACAACCAGATGATGTAATATTATACCACTACTTATAATTTTCAGGACAATTTAATCATGTATAAATTAAAATTTAATATTCACAGACTTATTCTTCCCCCAATGCCTCACTAAATATCTTATATTTATATTTACTAACAATCATCACAAGAACACTGTGAAATAGATCTTTTTATTACTGTCAATTTACAGTTTACAAAACTGCACAATAAGGTCCAAAAAGTCTAAGTAGTGTGTTCAAAATTTTACAAGTGGAGAGTATTGATTCTCACCTCTACACTCTGAGAACACACCCATGGCCCTTCACAGTACCACCATACAACATGGGAAAAACATCACTGTTTACTAATAGGTAAAAATTAGCTGTTCTTTCTGGAACATATCAATTCACTTTTAAATGGCAGGAAATTCATCTAAATATGTACAGTTTATCTCTGGGTTAAGGAAATTTTACATGAGTTTTGCCTACTTCTATTATACTGATTTTTATTAATTTTAAAAACAACTTATTTTTCATATACTTTAAATGATTCACAAGAACACAAAAAAATTGCATATTTTATTGGGGTTCCATGTTATTTTGATACATGTATACATTGCATAATATTTAAATTAGATTAAACATGTTGTACTTTGAACACTTACCATTGCTTTATGGTGAAAACTTTCAAGATTCTTTCATCTAGTCCCTTGAATGGTACTGTATATTATCATTCTCTGTAGCCACTCTACTGTGCAATAGCACACCAGAACTTCCTGCTCAAGTCTAACTGTAACTTAATATTCATCCCTTCCCTCTACTCCAACTTTCTCTGGCCTCAGGTAACAACTGTTCTATTTTCAACTTCTATGAGATCAACTTAAAAAGATTTTCTTTTAAAGCTATAAATGAAGCAATTATAGTGTGATTTTATTTTTGAAAAAACAAACAAGAAAAGAATAGCCAATTTCTATAAATAGCAGAATCATCCAAAATAGTGTCACAAAGGACCAAACATATTATTTTTAAGCTTCAAAACTCAACCCACAGCTTTTGTTCATAGCTGTGTTCTAAATATTCTCAGACTTATAAAGAAACTAATAGAAGTGTAGGCTATTTAGATCAGCAAGAAATGAATTATATTGTCTCCTCCTCCTTGTTTTCTTAAAATTTGAATTTATTTTATTTAATACATGAAAACAGAAAATTGTACCTATTTATAGAGGTACATGTGATATTTTGATACACATGTAATATTGAGCACAGGTACACATGCCAACAATATGGGAACAATGTTGAAATATTTTAAGATGGGTTCAGAAAAATAGAAAGGAAAAGTTTTGCTCTACTTGTTTGCTTTTATTACTCACAAGATAGAAAGACAGATGTTAACCATGGTCTTTGATCATGGAAAGCCTTCACTTTGTACTTTATTCATTTCGTTAGTATTTGAATTTTAAGCACTGTTAAATATTCCCATGTCCAATGCAAACAAACACACACGTACATACACACAACAACAAGCAAAGACACCTGTAGGAACATCTTTACTGGCCAATGCTTGGAAAGAGGAAAAGATTGAACATGAGGCAAGTACATGCCAACAACTACCAACAGGGACATTAGACCAGACTATAACTGTATAATCTTTAAACAAGATCAGTTGGTTTTAAGTTTGTGCAAATGTCAAGACTCCTATCCCATTTTTATCTGAACCTTGTTTAGAAACCATTTTCTCTGGTTCTAAAGTTGACCAAGTATGGGCTAAAAAGCTCAGGGGTCATGTCCAAATTAATTCCCTTAGAACCTCTTAGTTAAGTAGCTACTTGGGGAAAGAGTAAATTTTAAAGAAAGTGATTAGTTATTTTAAATGTATGAGTGACAATACGTCAAAGAGAGATTTAAGGAGAATTTTAAAGTACAGTATGTACATACATCAACTTCTCTATCATAAGAGATATATTGGTTTGACCATGAGCATGATTCACAATAGAAATCTGACTTTGACGGGGAATGGATTTTGGGAACGAGCTATCAGAGCAACCTAGAAGGCTGAGTGTGTTGGCAGCGAGTGTTTTCCAAGGACCCTCCTCAAGGCCCCCATGACCTCCTTATCCTCAGGCTATAGATGAGGGGGTTCAGGGTTGGAATGACAATTGTGTAGAAAACAGAGATTATGTTGTCTTGCTGGGGACTGTGGAAGGAACTGGGCAGGACATACATGAACGTGGCAGCCCCATAGAACATCCCAACCACAGTCAGATGGGAAGAACAGGTAACGAGAGCTTTCTTTTTCCCCTCATTTGAGGGCATGTGGAGCACAGTGGACAGAATTAGGGTGTAGGAAGCCAGGATGGCAGCAAGAGGGGGAATCAGCAAGTTACACCCATTACATAAACCATAGGCTCATATCTGGAGGTATCTGTACAGGTCAACTTCAGCAAGGGTGGAATTTCAGATGCTTTGCAGTAGGGATAGTGCATGGTATACACGGTGTATCCTAGGGCACTTAGGGAGGCCAGGATCCAGGATGTGGCCACTGTGAGCCAGCAGACCCTTGGCCTCATGAAGACCATGTAGCTCAGAGGATGACAAATGGCCACATACTTGTCATAAGCCATAAAGGCCAATAGGAGGTCCTCTGCATCATTTAGTATCAGTGCTAGGAACATCTGAAGGGCACAGCCTCCAAAGGAGATGCTGTTTTCTCTGCACAGATAATCCATGAGGGCTTTGAGAGTGACAACTGGTGTCAACAGGAGGTCCATGAGAGAGAGCTGCCCGAGCAGGAGGTACATGGGCACATGGAGCTGGACATCTGTTGTGATGACCAGGAGCAGCAGTCCATTACTTTCTAGGGCCAGCAGGTACAGGAAAGTGATCATGGCACAGAAAAGTTCAGGAGCCCCATTGTCATTCAGCATCCCCACTAAGATGAAGCTGCTTCCCCAGTGGAGAAATTCCAGAGCTCCATTATGCATGATTTAGTTGCCTAGAACCAGATGGAATCTCAGTGAGGTTTTCCTAAGATGGACCCTAGTTTTGTAATGTCTCAAGCCCCTTAGGATACTGAGAGAACTGGAAATATAGCAGATGAAGCCCTCCCCAGGAAGATGAGGGCTTTTGTGTTTGGGTGAAATTATGAAGGCAACAAAAGAGCGTTACTGTATGTTGTAATTAGGCCAATAGTTCTCTATCCTCTCCTGCTCTGACCCAGACATTCAATTTCCCTTCTGAAAATCCAGAGCATTTGCACTGGAGAGAAGGGGCACAGGAACAGTGAGGAAGAGCTCCCTTTCTGAAAAGTGTCTTTGGTGCATGGAATCCACTCCCATGGAGAAACTAAGATTGACAGGAGTCAGCACTGTGCCCAGGGAATGAGACAGAAAAGGCACTTCACAGCATGCAGTTAGAGATTTGAAAGTGAAACATCCTCTGTCAATCATTTAGCTGTATCCCGGCATATATATGGTAAAATTTCATTGTTTGCCATTATGTCTTTAGGAGCTCATAGTTCTTAATGGTTAAAAGATATGAGAACATGCAACAAGATTATCATCAGTTTTTCCATGGCTCTTTGTGGAGGTGTTCTGATATATGCAAAAACGTCCAGAGGCCAGCAACAGCCACAGGGTCTAAAGACAGGTATTGAGAATCCAAGGAAACAGATACTCAGGCCTGTGCTATAGCACAGACTATCAGTCCTAACTACTTCTCTATTCATATTCAGGAAATCAAAACTACAGAGCTTGGGATGCACAATGAAGCATAAAGCAAGAGGGAATCTGGCAGACAGAGTAGTTTATGTTCTTAGAGTCTGCTTTCAACTCTGTTTTTTGACTTAACATAATTAGAAGCTATGTATTTCCCAGCACAGTCTTTGGGTAGTTTCCTGTGGCTTTCCTGCTCTCACACCTGAAAAGAATTAGTAGAAACTCCTCCTGTCATACAGGTTTCTGGGGAGGGAGCCACTCTAGCTGGTAGTAATTGTCAGGTTGAGTTCCTGGGTCCAGGTACTCAGACTCTCCTTTATTCCTCTTGGCATCTGGGAGTGAAGATGATATCTGTGGGGTTGCAGAGGAGCAAATAATGGTAGAGCTGCTCAAAGGAGACAATGCCCTGCCAACTAGACTGTCCCGCGGGCCCCTGGTGAGCCAGGACCATGTCCTAGAGGAGGCTGATTTTATTTTCTTACCTTTACTCTGTCCTACATCTATTTTCAGAGGGACTTATCCTGTCAGTTGAAATGGCCTCCCCTGAAAGTGCTGATCCAGGAATTTGGGTGTTAATGAATCCTCTTGGGTCTATTTCTTACATTGGTAGTCTTCATTCTTCCCTCATTAAATGAGCTCTAAGGCCCTAAGTTTCTATTCAACCCTAAGGGAGACACTGGTGGCCCACTTCTAAATTTCTTCCTGATTAGTGCAGGAAGCAAAGGCTCCTTGTGTGGCCATAGCTTTGCCCCAGAGCATAGGGTGTTTTCCTGGCTCTGTGGGATGCTATTTCCCTTCCTTATGGCCCTCTTCACCTAAACTATTTCCCTTTCCATATGACTGCTCTGTGTGGAGTGTAAACATGAGATCTTCTCTTCATTGACCTCTACCACCCTGTATGGCTTACGTGTGTGCACGTGTCTTGGCGTTACGGATGTCTGCAATCAGTGATGCGAAAAGAGAATGCTCGATTTTCCAAGTGTTGAGCATAAAATAAAAAGAACTCCATGGAGTACTGAGGTTGTAGAGTCAATGTTTCTTAAATTCTTTTAAATGCTCTCAGAGATAAAGGATTACCCAGTAAGCAAATATACTTAGATGACAATGAACTATGAACGATGGTAATAGGACAAGGTAGAAATACATTTTAAAATTCTGAGGAAATATTTCTTTACACCTAGAAGTCTATGTGCAACTGAACCATCATTAATGAATGAGGATGAATTGAAAACAACAACAAAAAGAATTTTCCTTCAAGGACTCCCCCCAAAATAATTTCAGCAGTAGGAAAAGTAATGCCTAAGGAATATGTACAATTCAGGGAGCAATGGGGAGCTCAAAAATTGATTCAGTATTGAAATGTGAAGCTTAATTCTTGAAAAATGATGAATACAGTTATGATTTTTCAAACTGTAAATGAAACTAAAACTAAACTAAAATGAAAATTTTTTCCACAAAAATGGTAACATAGGAGTGGGATTTTTCCTATGAATGTTCAATAAAGGCTAAAGAGGCAGAAAATTAACAGCCATAAATTCATTCACTTGAAATTATCATTTATTCTTTCATTTTAAAATAAGGTACAATTTAAATGCAGTAAGATCAATCTTTCTTTAAAATGTTTTGATTAGTTCATAACAATTGTATATAATAATGGATTTGATTTTGACATGGTCATGCATACATGGATTATAATTTTCTCTATTTTGGTCAGCAGTTCCTCTTTTTTTCCTCCCTTTTCCAATTTCCAATGTAATTTGCACTTAAAAAATCTATTTCATTTATTGGTTCTTTTACGTTATGCATCTCAATACAATTCATTTATACAAGCATAGAATATGTCTTATTCTAATTAGGACATCTTTTGGATGTCCATGATATTGAGATTCACTGTGGTGTATTCATATATGTACATAGAAAAATTATTTCGGACACATTCCACTATCTTTTCTTTTTTAAATTAGTGCATTAGAGTTATATATAATATTGAGGTCATTTTAAAATAATTATACAACCATGGAATATAATTTTTTCCATTTCAGTTCCTTTCTCATCTTACCTATGCCTTCTCTCTTTATTCTGTCTTCCATGTATTTATTTTGGGTATTTTTAAAATTAGTGTTCTATAGATATACATAAGTATGAAATTCAATGTGGTATATTCATGTATGTACATAGCATAGTTTGATCAATGCCATTCTATGGTTTCTCTCTGCTTTCCCTCCTCCCTCTCCCTCAATCTTCTTCCTCTTTTCTCCTGAGCTCCCTGATATTTTCATGGGATCCACCCCCTCTTATTTTGGTCTAGCTTCCACATATGAGAGATGAGATTTGACCCTGTGTCTGAGTCTGGCTTATTTCACTTATCATGATGTTCTCCAGTTCCATCCATTTACCAGAAAATACCATAGTTTCATTCTTCTTTATGTGTGAGCAATACTCCACTGTGTGCTTATGCTACACTTTCATTATCTATTCATTTGTTGATAGGTACTCTCGCTGGTTTCATAACTTGGCTGCTGTGAATTGCACTGCTTTAAATATTGATGTGGCTGTATTACTACAGTATGCTAATTTTAGTTCTTTGGGAAAAAAACAAGGAGTGGGAGAGTTGGGTGCTTCTATTCCTTGTCTCTTGAGGAATCTCCATACTGCTTTCCAAAGTGGTTGTACTAATTTACAGTCTCACTGACACTGTATGAGTGTACCTTTTTCCCCACACCCTCACTGGAATATATTATTACTTATATACTTGACAGTGGATATTCTGATTGGAGTGAAATGAAATCTCAGTGTAGTTTTGATTTGCATTTCCCTTATAACTAGGAAAGTTGAACATTTTTTTCATGTTTGGCATTTGTAATTTTTTTTTTTTGAGAAATGTCTGTTATTTATTTTTCCCATTTAATAATTGGGTTATTTGGTTTTTTGTTTTGTTTACAGGGTTTTTTAAGTGTTAAGTTGTTGGGGTTCTTTATATGTTCTATGTACCATGTTGGAGGAGTAGCTAGCAGATTTTCTCCCTCTCTGTTCCACAAGTTTTCACATGACAAATTTATTCATAGTGTTTTCTGTAGGAGCACTCCCTATACCTTCGGCCCCTCCCTTCCCTCTTTTCCCATTTTCCTTATTGGTTGTAACCTCGGGCCTGATTGATCCGAGGATTCTATATAAGTCTCTGTACTTCCTGAATTAAAGGAGTTCTGCGTCTCGCTCTGGCAGAGCGGTGTTACTTACCCTCAGAGTCTGGGTGGAGTGATTTCACAGACTGTCACCCTTAACCTCATCCCGTGAGACCCCATTTCGTCTTCCTTGGAGACCCCTTTTTGTCTCTTGGGACCCCTGCTTGTCAAGGAGACCCAGGAGGCACAAACAATATTTTCCTTTCTGTCTCCCCTCTACAGTGAAATGGCAGTGCTAATGCAGCCACCACAAACAAAACTGGTTCATCTTTAATGTATTTCTTCTTGTTCTCTGCTTAAAGCTTCTGACTTTCTGTGACTTTGTGATTAATTTACCATCCAATGTTGAATTCAGTGGATTCCTTTAATCTCCCACTTATCAGAGATGCAATATTCCTGATGCTTGAATCTCAATCTGTGAAACAACTGGAAAGTGCTCCCTTTGTCTAATCTACCATCTTCCCATTCCTGACTAATCCTTTTTAATATACCCTTTGCAAGTTTTGATCAATGAATATAATCATGTAACCATTACCAAAGGCAAGGTATCAATCACTAAAGTTTAGTCAACTGCCTAAACGCTCTAGTGCCCTTTATAATCATTATCTCCCTTCACTCAAGCCTGCCAGTGTCTGATCTGTGTATTGTCACTCTTATTTTGAGTTTTCCAAGTGCTTCTTTTTCAGAGTCTAATATGTTTGAGATCCATCACTATTCTTGTGTCTAGTAGAAGTGCTTTCCCATTATTACTGAGTAGTACCCAATTGTATGAATGCATTATAGTTTGTTTATCCCTTCACCAGTGAACGGCCATTCGTTGTTTCCAAATTTATTGAATATGAAAAAAGCCATTAAACATTTGTAACATAAATTGCTCATTCACTTGGGTAAAGAATCATCATTAACAACTTGGTGTATGGTTTGTATATGTTTAGGTTTATAAGAAATTGCTAACCTATTTTCCATAAAAGCATTAAGCTCATAGATATGGAGGGTAGAAGGGTGGTTCCAGGGACCAGTGGGAGGGCAGGGAGTGTGTGTGAAGATGTTGGTCACAGGATACAAAATTTTAGTTAGAAGGAAGAAGTTCAAGAGCTCTATCATACAGTATAGTATTTTAATGCTCTCATCACAAAAATGATAAATATGAGAGGTAATGCAAATGTTAATTAGCTCAGTCCAGCTGATCCACAATGTATACATGTATCTATTCATCATGGAGACCACAATTAACATAACCGTTTACTTTACAATTAACAAAAATTTAAAAGAAAAATATAATAAAAAGACAGGTATTTAGGCTTTCTGGTTCCCTTGCTTTGATTTCTGTGTAGTATCCCTTTGTGTTGATGTTGACTCAATCCATTGTTGGTGGGCAGAAGTGTTGTTTCCACTTTTTGTTCTACAGTGAAAAGTCCTACTCTATTTTACCTCTGTAAAATCTCCTCCTATAGTTTGGATGTAAAATGTCCCCCCAACTTCCATGTGTTAAGTATTTGGTCCCCAGGTCCTACCTTTAAGGGGTAGGCTCTACTGGGTGTACATTAAGTCATTGTGAGTGTGCCCTTGAGGGGGTTTTGGCCTATCACTATTCATTACTTCCTGGCCATAAAATAAGCAGATTTTCTCTGCTACACACACCATTCCATTGCTACTCAGCACATCTAACCAAGTCCCAAAGCAAAGATCAGCCCAGTCCTGGACTGGAACTCCAAAATAAACCTTTTCTCTTTGTAAGTTAATTTTTTCAGTTATTTGATTATTGTGATAGGATGCTAACTAATATAACTCCTGTGGGTGTGTTCCTTTTATATAGGTGAAAATAAATAAATTTTCTTGGGTTTATTATTTTTATACTGAAAAAAATGAAAATTTGATTTTAACTTTATGTTGAAAGTAAAAGGAGTGAAAACTCTAGCAGTACTTTTCCAATATTACTGGTGAAATGAGTGTTTAATGAATGAAAAATGAAGAGGAAGAGGCAAAGATTTGGATGAGAAATGAGAAACACCTGAACTAAAGCCTTGATGCTGGAGCCCAGTGCTGTGTTCTCATCCCTCTGAGCAGCTGAGCCCACTGGGCACAGAACACATAGGCACATGCCCGTGTGCACATGCCTGAGAGAGTGTGAAAATGAGAAAGAAATAGAAAAGCATATGAAGATCCAATAAATCATGGTAGGATGGTAATTAAGGTCAGTAAAGGAAGACCTAATGTTAGTATTTTTAACCCCTTCTAGTTAGTAATAGCCCAGACAAGAGCCTCAGAGAGGGAGATGGAGAGTGGTAGCCCTTCCAGAAGCCAAGAGATACACTCTATGATTTGGACAGAAGAAAGGACAGGGGTTACTTGTTTCGTGGACCAGTTGTAGATACCATCTACTTAGGCACAGCCTCAGCAAGACCTCGTGGGACAGAATAAGTCCTCAGGCTTCAGAGCCCATAATCAGTGAAATGTCAGGCCAGGAGACATGCCCAAGAGGATTCATTACAATCCAGTTTCCTGGAGTGGCATTTTCAGGGGAGGACATGTCACCTGAGATGAAGAGACTGCAATATGTCCCTCAGGACAAGGCCAGGGCTCACACTGCCCCAGGGAGAGTAGGGCTAGGCACTAGTGGGTCTCCTTTGAGTAGCTCCTCCCATATCTTTTCTCCCAGTTTCTACTGTGCTCCTCAGTTTTATGGATCCCAACAGGAGAAGACTATATGAAGATTCAAGTACATGAACTCAAGAATTCGGCCAAAATCACTCTATGACTCTGAAGCATTTTCTCACAAGGACAGTGGATGGGAGCCATTCTGAGGGATTCAGTTCCTCACTTCCCCAGGATCCTGCCCAAGGTTCTCAGCTGCACATCTGCATCTGTCTCTTTCCCCAGCAAGAAGTGTTAATGCCAGTGACCAGAGGAGCCTTTGACCCCTGGTCTCAGTCACAATCACACACATATGATCATGCACATATCTGTATCTCATCCTTCCAGAAGAACCTCCTCCTCCTTCTTCAGCATCTTGAACTCCTGGAACTCACAAATGAATCCAAGGATCCTTGCTGAGATCTAGCAGTGGTATTTTTCCCCAACTGAGGTAAGGGCTCTGTCTCTGTTTCTAGACAGTATTCAGACCCTATAGGTCTTGAGAAACAGAATCAAGATGATACTCTGTAGCTCAGATTCTTTAGTGCCTTAGGCCTTATATAGCTCATTCACTCTTGCCTGTACAAGGTGACTGTAAGCACTTTGAACATGTGCAAACTTTTGCAATCATTTAGTGCTACTGGCCAGTACAGAGTCTCTAGAATTCCTGATGCTGCTTTTCCAATCAAATTCTCAGTACTTACCCTTGGTGCACCTGATTTTCCTGGACTCTAGTAGTCTGATGAGGTCTCCCAAAGGAAAGCATCTCAAAAGATAAATACCTAATATCAGTTGAAGTTTCTCTTGAACATACCACACACACACACACACACACACACAAACACACAAACTGAAGTCAGTAAAAATATTTAAATATACTGATCAATGACAGAGAAAAAAACTCATAAAAGTATGCTTATAAACTTTATCTTAATTGACTGACCATCTACAATGGTCCTCTGTTCATCTCAACCTCAGCTGACTGCTCTTGGTTTGAGTTACCCATATACCTCCAGTAATTTTCCAGAGAGAAGCCCTTCCTTTGTTGGTCCAGTGGGTGCTCCTGGGCCTTTCTACTTAGAGGTCCATACAAGTGAGAAACCAGTGAATGGAAAAGGAGGGAAAGCAAGAGTCCTGAAACAGGCAGAGGTGGCATGTACGAAGGAATCTGGAAGCCTGGCTATACATCCTTACCCAAGCCTTGCTTTTTTCCCTTCTCTTTAGAATCTGTCCAATTCCTGGCCCAGAGAGCTGGAGAAATGTGCCCAATTATTTCTTTCCCTTTATGTCTCTGTCCATTCATCATTTTATTCAACAAAATCAAGAGCATTTCAAGTCTCATCATTACAAGGAACAGTGCCCAGAATTGTCCTTGAACATTTTTTTTTCCCCCATAGGCAAGAAGATATTCCAATCAATGTTTCCCAGTTAGTCCTGTTTTTGGTTTCATGTAGCAGCAGCAATATCATACACCACAAGGAAAAGTGACACATCACTTTAAGGAGTATGTTTCTCCAGAGGTTGCCTTGCCCAGCGTTCTTTATGGCAAAAGTGCCATCACTGTATGTCAGTGTCCTGACTTTTACAGCACCATCCACTCTCTTTTTGTTTATGCCCTGTTTTTGATCTTGCCAGCTTATATTAATTCTCAACCTATAGCTTATATCCCACTTTGTTGGAGAATCCTTCCCTGGAACCTCCCCTATTTGTTTTGAAGTATGTCTTATTTTCCTTTATATATTGGTCATTGCCATTGGATAACATAGGTGTTTTTTGATCAGTTTTCACATCTATCCAATTACTCTAGCACCAAGTGTGGTACTGGATACATCATAGGTCCTTAGCAAATACCTGTTTACATGAATGAAAGGAGCTAGATCATATGGGTCTCCTGATGTCAAGTTTTTATGATCCCAACTCTGAGATCATGAGGGTGGTGACATAAAGAAAGACAGGAGGGCTGGGTATATAGCTTGGTTGGTAGAGTGCTTGCCTTGAATGTACAAGGCCATGGGTTCAACCCCAGCTGCCCACCACCCCCCCCGCAAAAAAGAAAAGAAAGATAGGAGCTAGTGCAGATATTACAAGGGAGAAATAATGAATTTGTTGGTGAATTTTAATATTCTATTCCAGAGTCCTCCACCTGTGAAAGATCTTCATTTATAAAGTGCATGCTGAATGGATACCATCACCCTCCCCCACATACACCATCTGCTTTCTACCTCAGTCCCTTCCATTGGTAGTATCATATGGATTCAAGGTTCAGCAAGGCAAGCATCCTTCCATATGCTCCTACAATTTGTGAAGCAGAAGAATGTATTTTTTATGGTCAGATTGTTGCTTTGAGTTCTAGGTAAAAGCACAACTTTGGGCCTTTCCTAAAAGGCTTCCTTTTTTGTAACTCGCTCCTTTTATCCTATACCATAAATACAAATTTCTATAACTCTGTGAATCCCATAATTTTATGTTTCTTGCCTCCTCCTGTGTAAATAGCTAATCAATTCCTTCAAATAGGCAAATGTTTTTCCCACTGTTCCTACTGATTGGCTTCAAAAATCTGCATCAGGATCAACCATTCAATGAAGCCAAGAATTGTTCTTCTCTGGAGCAGATTCACTGTATCTCTATCAAGGAGATGAAGATGGCTCAAGAGTACAAGAATCAGGTGGTCCAAGAGCCCTGAAATCCTGCTAGTGAGGAAGGTGTCAAAAACAATGAGGCCAGAACATAAAGGCAGACATCAGGTCAAGGGGAGAAGATGGCAAAGAGTTTTTATGAATAAAACTTTAAAAGTAGAATTGTATCCCCAAGTCGATTTTAAGCAGAAAAACAGCTAGCTTTTAAAGCACTGCCCAGTGTATTTATTTATTATAAAGAGAGGGTTGTTTTCACATATGTACGAAGATCTTTGTCTGAACTTATTCTCTCCCATATCTTATGTAAAGATAATTCTTAATAAATATCATTTCTGGCATGCCTATTTTACATTTAGATGGAGGCATATCAAAATTCAATGAAAATATATAGAAATTCAGAATCCAGAAAGGAAATTTAGCTGAGAGAAGGAAAAGATATTTCATGAGATTTCTGCTGACCACTGCATACTGTCCTGGGATGGACCAAAAAGGTAGATAAATGCTTCTGAATATCTATCTTGTTTTAGGCAACTAAAAGAATCACACAAAATGCAATTCTGGAACTCCTCCACCTGGGGAAGAAGCTTCATCTTGGTGGGGATTCTGAATGACAGCAGGGCTCCTGAACTGCTCTGTGCCACAATCACAGTCCTGTACATGTTGGCCCTGGCAAGCAATGGACTGCTGCTCCTGGTCATCTCAACAGATGTCCGGCTCCATGTGCCCATGTACCTTCTGCTTGGGCAGCTGTCTCTCGTGGACCTCCTGTTCACATCAGTGGTCACTCCCAAAGCCCTCATGGATTATCTGTGCAGAGAAAACAGCATCTCCTTTGGAGGCTGTGCCCTTCAGATGTTTCTGGCACTGATGCTGGGTAGTGCAGAGGACCTCCTACTGGCCTTCATGGCTTATGACAGGTATGTGGCCATTTGTCATCCTCTGAGCTACATGATCTTCATGAGGCCAAGGGTCTGCTGGCTCACAGTGGCCACATCCTGGATCCTGGCATCCTTAACTGCTTTAGGACACACCATGTACACTATGCATTTCCCTTACTGTATGTCCTTGGAAATTAGACATTTGCTCTGTGAGATCCCACCTTTGCTGAAGTTGGCCTGTGCAGATACCTCCAGGTATGAGCTCATGGTTTATGTGACAGGTGTGACTTTCCTCCTGCTGCCCCTTTCTGCCATTGTTGCCTCCTACACACTAATTCTGTTCACTGTGCTGCACATGCCCTCAAATGAGGGAAGGAAGAAAGCCTTTGTCACCT
>PVHX01026161.1:0-21053 GCA_004024805.1 Geosciurus inauris
GGAAAGAAGAGTGCGAGTAGAGAAGGGCAACCCCTGATGCCTCTGAGAAGCCAATCTGGGTATTTCAAGGGACTTGTAGAAGTGCCATCATACTCATAGGGGAGAATTCCGAATCCAGACTTGTGACCAGCCTGAGCACGTGTGCGCACGTGTGCACGTTCAGGGTATTGTGGTCAGCCATCCATGACTCTCTTCTTTCCTGTCTTGGGCTGAGAGTAATCTAGAAGGAACATGTAATTACTATTTACTCTGGGGCACTCAATTGAGAACACCCTCATGTAATGACTCTTGAGCTAATTCCGCCTTCAAATGCCCATCTGCTCTGGCTGGCTCCTTGGGAAGCTGGGGATCAAGCTCCACATGTAGCCCAGGGGAAAGGATCATGAGATGGATATTAGTCCTGTGGGCTCAGGCTTTGCTCTTGGGTGACAGCTACACAGAGCGGGCATCTTTCTTGTGCAGAATCTTCGCCCAGATCTCTGTCCTTAGTGATAGAAGTTTCAAAGCAGAGTCGTCTGTTAAGCTAATGAATAGTCTCTGTGGATTTGTTGGACAGTCAGTGGCATCCATAAAGGAAAGATAGAAAATTTTAGAGACAGGAGGATACCATTTGCATCAAGGTTTAAAACATGCAAAGGAGGCCATATGTCACCTAGGGAGCAGACATAAGGTGTACATGGGAATGGGAAATGCCGACTTCAGAGAGAAGGGACATGTGCCTGTGAGAGTGTTCTTCACTCCCATCTGCCAACTCCCGTTTGCTGTGGCTTCTGCAGGCTCCTCTCTGGCTTTCTTTCTCCACTTATTTTTGGGGTAAGCTTGCCTAATCATTTAAGAAGGGGGATGGGGCAGCAAGAGGGCAAGTGGACACATTCTCATTAAACCCGTGGAATCTATTTGCTAAAAATATCAGAAATATTACCTTGAAATCTGACACTGTACTGATGTGGCTGGACACTGTTGTGTAGGCTTCCCAACTGTTTACAGAAATAAAACTGATTTGATATCAGCATATTGAGCAATCAGTTATGTTAGCTTCCAGAAGCCACTGCCTGATGGCTGAGTGCAATCCATTTTCTCTCTGTCTGCCTCTGCTTCTTTGCCTGTAAGAAGGATGGGGGACCGATGGGTGATCTCCAAGGACTTCCTGTATGTCAGTACCCCTGCAGGGCAGTGATCCTCTTGTATCACACCTGTCTACAAGTCTGCTTCCCCTCCAGAGCTGAGCTCTGTGGGCAGACACTGGGGACTCCAGCTCCCAGCGCAGTGCCTGGTCAGGACAGGTACTGGAAATGTTTTGAATGGATGACACAAGCTGATACCAACTCCCCAATCCAGTATCAATGTGACTTTTTCCAGAGATGCCACTGGCCTGAGTAGTTGTGCTGAAGTCTTTGGTCTCTTCCTGGTCAGGGTGGAGGTTCTTGCCTTTCTGGTGTGAACTGGAAAATCTCATAGTACTAATATGTAAATGAGCTATCTAAAAACACCCACTGAAAAACATCACCACCGAGCCTGCTTTTCTGCCTGACCATCCTCTTGTCTATTTCTGGTTTTCCCCTCCTCTCTATCATACTCTATTAACTTAAAAATATTACATTTGGAGACTTTCTAAATAAAGAGTCCTCAGAGCACAAAGTATCCCTTTTCCATTTTCTGGGTCCCTATGTGCTCCCTTGTAAAGATTTTTCTCTTATTTTTTACTAAATGGCCTTGATTTTATCATTAACACTGTGACAATTCTTTTTACTGTGTCTTCACTGATTTCTAAAATATTCACCCCTAAGTCCCTAAGTCTGCTCCTCTTGGTCTCTGTGCCCGCTTCCTCCCCATCTTTGCCATTTAATAGAACTTACAAAGTGATTCCTTTATCTGTGGGACCCTTGATCTCAGGCTTTCCCTAGTCCTCCACCAAATTTCCCAGAAGAATGGTTCTTACAATTGGACTTTCACGGTGCAGGTGGTCTTGGGTCTCTGTCATTTCCATACTGAGCCTGGGGACATGCTTTGTTCTCTCTCCCCTAAAACTTCATCTTTTCTTGAACCAGCACTTTTCACATTGGGGAAGAACCACATTATGAATTTAAAGCTTTAAAAAATTCTTCAGTATTTTACTTTTGTTTCATAGTGTGAAGGTTTCCACTTTTTCTTCCCTGACAATAACCTCTCCTCATATTAACTCGACGACCACCTGGGACCTGATCCTGACATTTCCTCCAGACAGTTCTCCACTGTTCCCTTGCATCGTCATTTAGGGCTTGCCTGGTTTCTTGACTTTTTCATGTGTCCCACCTCTGCAGTGGCTCTTGAGATTGTGGGAGAAGGAAAGAGGCCTTTTTTGGAGAATCTGTTATGTGCTAGAAACTTTCCAAAGTTTACTTGTCCCTATAATGATGAAGATGTCGGTGTTGTGATGATTCCCATTTTATGGAAGGTGAAACCGAGGCACTGAGGTTGAGGATCTTGCTTAAGGTCACCCAGGAGGTAAGTCAGGCCATCTGATGTCACTTTCCACAACATACTGTGGGGCTGGGAAAGGGCAACCATCAAAACACATGAACTGCTTTTTGTATCATTTACATCTACATTGGATTTGTTGCAACATTTTCAAAGTTTCCCTCTTTTTGTTTTCCTTGACATGTGTTGAGTTGTCCCCCTTAACAGACCCACATGATAGGGATCCTGAGACGCCAGCTTTTGTTCCCCAAGCCCCGCATCCTTGTAAGTCTTGCCGCACGGGTGCTTTGGTTGAGAGAGCACCTTGTTCATCACCGGAGCACTCCACGGTGGCTCTTTGTGTCTTGCTTTTCCATAGACAGTTTTTGAAGGTCTCTGCAGAGGAGTGGGAACATGTGGTGGAGTGTGGGCCTCGGCTGTGGTTAGAGGTGGCCAGTGTGCTTTCAGGATGCACATTTCTGCGGTCTCCGGCTTGCTGTGTCCACACCTTCCTGCCCTCTGGGGACTTCCCATCCTCCCTCCCTCAGTCAACAGTGTCCTCATCCCTTTCCATGTTTTGCTTCTCCCCACCATGCTCCACGTTTCTGGAGACTCAAAACCAGTGGTCCATCACCTCTCCTGCCACCAATGTCATCCTAACTCCTGGTGATATGTGTGTGGCCTTGTGGGCTATGTGTCCACCTTAGCCCACCCTGGACTTTATTATGCAGGGAGGGAGGTGGGGTCTTTTGCCAAGGCCACAGGCCTCCCTGACTCCTTGCCCACTCTCCTGTGACCTTGATCTGCTCTCCATCAGCCCCCACCCTTGGCTCTCAGGATGCTAATCACATTCCCTAGGAGAGTCAGAGTATCTCCCCACCTTGGATGGAGTCCAGCATGCGCTCACTGTTTGGGACAAAGTGTTTATCCTGTCTGTCTGTGACCTTCCGCAGACATAGGTTCACCAGGTTTCTGCTGGTCTTCTGGCTTCCTTCCCTCTGGAGACCTGGCAGCCCGCACCCTCCCGGCGCAGTGGGTGCAGGCGGTTGGGATACCGGGGGATGTTCGTAAGTCACTGACATGATCTCCAGTGTTTAGAGGTGCCCGTTCTCCCCAAGCTGGGGTGTCCCAGGGCAAGCCTTAGCTGGAGCATTGACGGAGTTGAGGCCACTCAGCAGAGAGCCTCTGTCTCCGCATACCTTTTTTCTTTGTCAGCAGTCCCCCAGCTTTGTCTGATGTTCTTAAAGTCCCCAGCCCTTGGTCTCTCTAGTAGAGAGGTTACTGAAGTAACTGGGAAGAAGCTGGGACATGGTGATGTGACTGTGTGCTGCCACTGGGGCTGCCGGGTTCCCAGCTGCAGGGTGACGGGAATGGTAGGGTGGCTTGCTCCCAGTAGCCGTGGCCCGGACTCTGCTTCCTCACACCGGAGGGACCCGCTGGAGGTATTCTCCTGACTCTTGGTCTTCTGTGGGTCTAGAAGCTGGAATCTCTTCCTGATGCTTAACTGGTGCTTTTTCACCTGATGGGGTTGTAAGTGTCTCTGCTAGGTGGCTTTGAACATTTCCCTGGCTTTACTGTCACCCTGCTGTTTGGGGACACTCCTGGAGGTGGGGGAGGAGAGTGGTCAGGTTCCCCAAAGCAGGGCTGAACTGAGGGAGCACTCTCCAGAGGAACCTGGGAGCCTGGAGGAGAGAGAAGAGGGGAGGATGCCAAGCCAGTCTCAGCCAATCCCGTGAGGAGTTTCCCACCTTCAGGAATGGGATTGGCCAGTTCTACCCAAAATCAATCAGTCATTGGCTGACAGCCACTGGGAGGGAGGGAGCAACCTCTTAGTCCCTCTGGACCAAAGGTGCACCCCAGCCCAAGGACAATTCTGAGGAAAAGGTGCAGCTGTTAGCAGCTGGGGAGGGGAGCACCATGGGTAAATGATCTGAGTGAAGCATCACCAGCATCTGCTGCAGGAGGAGGATAGGAGGGGGAGTCCTAGCGTGCCCTCATTTCCCCATGTCCACATGGGCCCCTCTAGAATTTGACTCTGAGCTTCCACCCCTCTCCAGGTTGAGTCCCTGGTAGAGCCAACATAGAGGACCAGGACTCGGTGTGAAGATTCCAGGCGACCAAGATAGACATTCTGAGGTCCATGCTCAGAGATTGGGTTGCACCTCTATTTCTCTCTCCTGGCATAGACTCCCCAAAGGCAGAGCAAGAGAAACTCGCTCTCCACCTCATGCTTCTCCGTGGGGAGCTGGAGCAAGAGAGCCTCTTTTTCCATGGAGGAGGACAGCCCTCCCAAGCCTTTCGATGGGGTCCCCAGCTTGCCCCACTGCCTCTTTGGGTCTTTGATTTGCCATCAGCAAAAGGCCAGGGCAGGGCATGCGGCATTGTGTCACCAAGCAGTGTTATTACAAATGCCCATGAGCCTGACTCTGCATGGAAAAATACAGAAAGATGGGTTCCCTTTGTTTTGGAGTTTGGAATATAGACTTGGTGGGAATAGGGGTGGGCCGATTGGGAAGGTCCCCCTCCTTGCTCTAACTGGTTGTAGCCGGTCTGGCAGCCTCAAAGGAAGGGATGGGAATGAGTGTATGGAAGACAAGTACACGAGGAAGGGAGAGTTGAGTTACCAAGAGACCATATTTAGAGCACTGGGCAGAGGGCACCTCATCATGGCACTTGTTCCAAGTGGGCGGCATCTCCAGTTTACAGCCAAGGTGACAGAGACCCCAGATCAGTCTAATTGAGGGGACCACAGATCCAGGAAATGGTAAAGATGACTTTCAAACTCAAACCTGTTTGTCGCGATAGCTGTTTTCTTACTAATAAGCCAGTAGGGCTTGGACACCAAAATTCTGGGAATGCAGTCGGGCTTGGGGTTGGGTCCATGTGGATTTGCTAGCTTGGTGACTCCAGGTTGTCTGGCTCATCCTGGTCCCCAAGGGCTTGAAGCTTCTCCCTACATGGACTCTTCTGCCTACTCAACCCCCTCCTCTCACTCATCTACCTGTACCTTCCATCAGAATGTCACTCACAAGAATGTTCCCATCTTCTACCTGTGCTCTGTACTGGCACTGCCAAAACTAAAGTGCAGATTCAAGACACAGTGATGACCACAGAACCTGGTGACCTGATGCCAACATAGGGGATGCTAGAAATCCAGACTTTGGACTCTGCTAAATCTGAGTTTGTGTTCCAGTTCTGCTGTGGATTAATCTGATGGTCCCCATAAGTTAATCTGCCTCTGTGCATTTCAGTTTTCTCATCTGTGTAAGGGGATAATAAAATCCAATTTCATGGAGTTGTTCTGAGGATTAAATGAGATGAGGCCAGCTCTGGGCTGCCTCAAAGCCTTGCTCTTTTTGTGGCTATGTGGCTGAAGTCCACAAACAGTGAAGGCCATGTTTTCTGTGGACATAAAAGCACTGGAGTGGGGAAATTCTGGTGGTAACAATGGTAGTCTGTCATTGTTGACTCTGGATTTGACTTAGACATGGGCAGAGGGTAGGGATCAGCTTGCT
Source organism: Geosciurus inauris (assembly GCA_004024805.1). Lineage (NCBI taxonomy): Eukaryota > Metazoa > Chordata > Mammalia > Rodentia > Sciuridae > Geosciurus > Geosciurus inauris. The sequence goes on from PVHX01026161.1 coordinate 5,952, forward strand.
TGGAGGACGTGGATACTGCACATGTCCCCACTCCTCCTCTACCTTCAGGACTCAATCACACTTTGAAGGCCACACAGCTTTCTTCTCTGGCTCTGCCACACACAAAGCAGGCAGAAGGGACCCTTCCTGCCAGCTGCTCTTTCCAGCGCCTGGCATGTTCATGTCCCTGGGCACAGGGAGGGCTCGAGGGTGCACAGGCCACCATCTGCTGGAGCCACCATGCCTGGGCCCAGCCACAGTCCCACCTGCAGGAGCCCAAACCTAGCTTTCAGCAACTGTCTAGGTGGGTGACCTCGCAGCTGTGCCATCAGCCCCTCGGGACCTGTGTTTTTGTCTCTCTTAGGGCCCTTCTGGCTGTCAGGCAGAGGGCCCACTGTCCTTCACAACAAGCAAGCAGCTCACATTGCCCAGCCTGTGCCAATATTGGCAAAGGATTCTCAGTTGAGAGGCCCAGTGTCTCTGGCCTCTGTATCTGCTCACTTGCCCCACTGGGAACTGGACCCCAAGTGAGGTTAGGCGAACTCTTAGCCTTTACCTCCTGGTGCTTTGACAACTTTTCCATTTCTCTCTCACAGATCTAGAGACTTCTCAAAGGTATCTGTGCTCACATGAGTTAAAGGGAAAAAATGGATGGATGTCTTAGAAAACAGAGGCACTTGTTAAGTTGAACCAGATTATTAACACTAAGTAAGGGAGTTAGTTTTCTAACCTGACTCCAGCTCATGATGGTGGTGGTGGTAGCGATGATGATGGTAGTGGTGATGGTGGTGATGGTGATGGTGGTAGTGGTGGTGATGGTGATGGTGGTGGTGATGATGATGATGGTGGTGGTGGTGGTGGTGGTGGTGGTGGTGGTGGTGATGGTGGTGGTGGTGGTGGTGGTGGTGATGGTGATGGTGGTGGTGATGATGGTGGTGATCATGGTGATGGTGGTGATGGTGATTATGGTGGTGGTGGTGGACACAGGCCACTGTTGACACACTATGAACAAACTCTGTTTGGTGTGCTGCTCCTCTTGTCCCTTCTTGTGCTCAGTGACTCAAGGAAGTAGGTGCTAGAATCCTCCCTCCCATTTTTCAAATAACAAAGATGGGGCCCAGAGGAGTTCAATGACAAGCCTAAGGACATATGGCTGCTGAATGTCAGCTCTGGAATTTGAACCAAGTCATACATCCAAGCTTTTGGCCACTCTCCTGCATGGAGTACTCCGATACTGTGTAACGCTTTGTGAAATTAGGGAATATCAGAGCTGTGGAGGAGTGCCTCCCATTTTATAGGTGGAAAAACTGAGGTCAGAGCACCCTCAGTTCAGTGCTCATGCCAAGGCAGGAGCTCTGAGAGGGTCCTTACCTGCTGGGGTGAGCTGCAGGGTCGATGGGGAACTGGGGGCATATACATTAGCCAATATTCCGGGTGGTGGGCGAGGGGATGCACTGATGTTTTAGACACCTGGAGTGTAGCCAGGTAGAGGAGAGATAGGAAACAGCTGGCTCAGGACTGGGGTGCCACACAGAATACTTAAGCCCCTCTGCCAGCTTCCAGGACCACCACCTTCTGTCCCATTCCTCCCGAAACCCCCCAACCCAGCACACACACAGCAGGCAGCCTTGCCTATGTGCATGTGTGCCCTTGTGCCTGCAGGCAGTGAGTGCCCCCAAGGGGGTCCCCAATCTCCCAGGGCTCCATGCTAGCTCTGAATGAGGGCAGGCTGGGTGGTATCCCAGTATCCCTGCCTATGTCCTTTCCAGACTCACCAGCCCCTCATTTCTGAGAGAAGCCCTCCATTACCCCATCTTGCAGAAGTCATCTCTCCTGCTCTGGTCCACTAGTGTGCTCTGTGCCTTTCCACACTTGCATAGTCGCACGTGGCTGTGGCTGTCTCCTCTCTAGGACTGAAAGCTGTTGAGCCAGGGCTGTGTTGCAAATATTCCAAAGAATGCCCCGAAGTGTGTGTGTGTGTTCCTCAGTGTGCACATGAGTTGCTGTGAAGAGGAGTCCAGTCCAGACAAGGAGCAAGGACTGAAGTCTGGTTGTGCTGGGGGATGGAGGTGTCGCGGGTGTACCACCCTCCCCGCAGGAGCTATGGGTAGGTGAGACGAAGGGCATGGCTCATCAGCCAACATTTGATGGCATTTAGGAGAAAGCAATCAGGTACCTCTGTGGCCACCATGCTCCTCTACTTCAGTATCAAATTGGATTTTCATTTTGGAAAGGGGGCCACTTGTCTTCCCAGGACCCAGGAAACAGTAAGAAGTAGGTGGCTCCCAGATCGAGAGTAAATAATCAAGTCAATCTCAGGTTTAATTGCCCTTTGATCTCATGTCCCTGTCACTCCCACCAGGCAGTCCAGGATGCCAGAGGTCACCTCTGGGTGCCAGTTCCCCACCCCTGTCCCTCTGCAGGGAGCTGGGAGGCTTTGTGCATTCAGCACAGCTGGCGGCTGGCGCAGCTGGAAACAGCTGTGCGCGGCACACACGGCAGCCAGGCACTGACCTATGCAAACACAAGCAGAATTATAGCCACCCATAAACAAATTAGCATCCTTTAAAAGGTGAAAAGCTCCATAAAATGTCTGGGTTTTGTTTACAGCTTCGAGGTGGGGTGGCTGCGAGTCGGATTAAATCACCCAGATGCCCAGGCTGGGGCTGGCTCTCGTTTCTTCCTCTCGCCTCCCCCCACCACCTTTGTGGGCACACACAGACGGGTGCACACTCACACACGCACACGCAACCCGCCTGCAATGGCCGCTGAGTCCATCCTGCCGTTGTTCCTGCCAGCCCGGGTCCCAGCAGGTGTTCCCTAATTAGCAATCTCTTCATTTCCAATCAAAGCACAAAGCGGCCCCAAAAGCCTGTCTTTATGAGGGAGCCGAGCAGCGGCTAGGGATGTGCAGGGGGGGATAATTGTCTTCGCCAGTGGCGGCAGTAAGCGGGCTGGCTAATTCATTATTGTAATAACTTTGCTTGTCCTTGGGGAGGTGAGGGTGGGGGAGGGAAGGAGGGGAAGGGGGAAGGGACGAGTGTGGCTGAGGGTGGGGCCAAGGGTGGGGGACAGAAGAGCAAATGAAGGAGGCACTGTTCACTCCCCTTCTCCGCTCTGGGCCCACTCCCCACTGCTGGAGGGCAAGGGACACGGCTGCCTTTGCAGCCCGCCACCTCTGGGGGGTGGGAGTCCAGACTTGCCATGTGCAAGTGAGACTCCAGGTGAGACTCTGGCTCCAGGAAGCCCTGGCACAGCTTCCTTCTGAGGCTGCAGGGCTGCCTCCTGGAGGCTTAGGGTTTGTGTGGCTGGGTCCTGAAGCCAGGCCTGTGGCTTCCCAAGGGCTGGAGTGTCATGGACTCTCAGACCTTCGTTTTTATCCCACCCACACAGTGACAGTGGCAGAGGGTTACCAGTAGGAACACCTCAAAGAGCTGCCTTGCCTTATAACTGTTGTCAGCAGAACGATGTGGGTGACAATCCAAGGACCCCTCCAACCCAAAGCAGCAACTACAAAGGTGGCTCTGAGGACATGGTGGCTCTGGCCTGGGCTGCCCCTTGCTGTGTCATGGTATATTTGCCTGGAGTCACTCGTCCCACAGAGCAGGGCAGAGAGGAGCCTTGGCAGCTGGAGCACAGGTAGACTGAGACCCGAGAGGCTGGGTTGGCTGTGGAGCATTGCAATGGCCCTGTGCTGGATGGGGACTCCAGCCAAGCCTGGGGTAGAGGAGGGACAGACTGTGTCTCCAGGGGAAGAAGCAGCATGGCAAACCACAGGGCAAGTCCCAAGACAGTGACAGAAGGGCACGCTCAGGATGCATGGGGGAGCCTGGGAGGGGAGGGCCAGCTGGGCCTTTGGCAGGCCGGAGTCGCAGCTGAGGGCCGTCTTCATCTGTTGTACCCCCAAATCGGGAGCAACAGATGCCCCTGCTAGAGAGCCTATGACCGGCTTGCCCTGCCCTGAAGACAAGGCATGAGGGTGCACCCTGAGGGGTCCTTGCTCACACTGGAACCCAGGGGTTGAGGTGGCCTGGGCCAGAACAGTGACCAGAGGGAAATGGGAGTCCTCCAGTCCCTCCGCCCCTAAAGCTGCAATCTGGCTCCTTCCTCATCATGGGATGCTTGCTAGAGGACATTGGAAATGGATTCCCAGCAGCCCTTGCCCACCTCCCCAAAGCCTCCCCTGGGTTCTCAACGTTGCCTGGCCTCCAGGTGTGGGTGGCCATCCAGCACTCAAGACGGTGGCTCTAGAGGCTGAAGACCTGAGTCCAACCCTTGCTCCATCTGTGAATCACCACTTAGCGTCTCAGTTCCTTACCTGTCACTTGGGCATGATAACAGCATACACCTCACATGAATTAATACAGGTGACATGCACAGCACCGCGCTGGCTCACAGTGAGGCTACTGTGGTGTTAGCCCCTGCGCTTCACTATACGAGTGGAGGCCAGGTGTGGCTCAGTGGTAGAGCACTCGCCTCACATGCCCGAGGCCCTGGGTTCTATCCCCAGTATCCCCCCCCAAAGACACTGGGGGAAGGGAGCAGGGATGAGTGTCACAGCTTCCCACTTCCCCTCAACTGTGGAGTGGCATGAGGAAGCTGGCTGAAGGACGACACTGGGACTGTGTACAGCAGTCCCTCCTCCCATCCAGCACCTTGGAGATCTCCACATCTCTCCAGCAGCCATGACCTGGAGGCCGGCTGAGGCTCAGCCCTGGTCCGTCTCAGTCCTGCCTCTTTCTGTCTGACTTGGGTGGAGAGGCCCTGCAGCTGGGTCCTGGTCTCTGCCCTTGTGCAGGAGAGAAGGGCACATCCCTGGCTTTGCTGGCTAGCCAGGAGTCCCCTGGCCCTGGGCTTGGTCTGACCTGTAGGACAGTGTGGGAGGCTGGGTGCCACCCCCTCTCAATGGTCATTTCCTCAGGACACTGTGGCTTTGCTGTCTGGCTCTCACACTAGCGCGAGAGTCAGAAAAGCTACAGTCAGCTCCCCTCCCGACCCCAGCACCACTTACAGATCACTTTATGGCTGCTTTTCAGAAAACATCTATGAAGCTCCTGTCCTGTGCCTGGGGGAGGATCCAGTGCTACACGAATAAATGGAGGAATGATAGAGGCTGCTCCGTGGGGTGGGGGAAGCCTCTCTGAGGAGGTGTTAGGGCTAGGTATGTGGTGTCCTCCAAAACCTCACGTGTGGCAATGCCACAAATTCAGAGGTGAAAGCATTGGATGATGAGAGCCTTAACCTAGTCAGTGCATTAATCCACTGGTAGGCAGGTAGGGTGTGCTTGGAGGAGTGGCCACTGGGGCTGTGCCTTGGGGTATATATTTTGTCCCTGCTTAGAGGATCTCTCTCCCCCCTCCTTCCTGTGACCCTGTCTTGAGCAGCTTTCCTCTACCATACCCTTCTGCCATGATGTTCTGCCTTACTGTGGACCCAGAGGTATAGAGTGGCTGTCTGTGGACTGAGACCTCTGAAATCATGAGCCCCCAAATAAACTTCTCCTCTTCTAATTGTTCTTGTCATAGTGACAAACAGCCTGACTAAAACAAGGGGTGACATTTAAGCTCTAGGAGAGGGACAAGGAGAGAACCAAGTCCGGTTCTGTGGGCAAGGTCAGCGTTGCCCAAGAAAACACAGCCAGCCACAATGGGGCTCTGTGTGTGCTTCCAGTTTCCTAGTAGCCATATTTTTCAAAAAGTCAAAAGGAACAGATGAAATTAACCATAAGAATATATTCTATTTAGCCCAATAAATGAAAAGATGATTATTTCAACATCTAGTCAACATTAAAAAATTACCAATACATTCTACATGCTTTTCTTTGAACTGTCTTTTGGATTTGGTGTGAATTTTACACTTAGAGTACTTCTCAGTTCAGACTAACCTCATCCCGAGAGCCTCGTGTGCCTGGCAGCTAACCACATTTGATGCCTAGAAGTGAAGGGGATAAACTTTGGAGCCACTTACTAGCTGTGTGATGTTGACCAAGTTGCCATGAACCTCCCCATGCCTCAGTTTCTCCATCGGAAAATAGGGGCCTAACAGAAGTTACGCCCAGGAGTTACTCTGAGAATTATATAAGCCCACAGGGCTCAAGCCGTGTGCAGTTTAAAAGTGCTATCTAAATGTTAGCTATTAATAAGTCAAATTTTTAAAAAAATGAAAACAATGTGTCTTTGAAGGAAACACAGTGAAGGTAGAAACCAACCAAGAAAGAGGGAAGATAGAGGGCCTGGGGTGCCCCTGGTGACTTGGGACCTAAGACACCAGGGGGCGTGTCCTGATCACATCCAGCCTTGAACAGCTTGAACTCCTCTCCAGCTCCTTGGACAGCCTGACACCTGTTCCCATCTCAGAGGAGCGGGTGTGAGCCAGGGCTGGAGGCAGTGCACTCCCAGTCTTGCCCATCCAGCTCTGACTCCAAAACTGTTGCACGCCTCCCGCTCACAACTGCCTGCCTGGGAAGCGCTGGGCATCAGCTGGAGGGGAATATTAATGATTCAATTTTCAACCGGGTTCCACTCCAGGGCCTGCTTGCAACATGCATTTTTAATCATAACAAAACAGAATGACAAAGGGAGTCATTTGCAGCCAGGCAGCCCCTGCTGGCTGGCCCTCTGGAAGGGTTTTGCTGGGGGAGGGGCGGCTGGCCACGCATCACTCCCCCTTCTGGAGCCCAGACCACTCCCAACTTCAGGAGCCTGTGTGGGCCTCTCCCTGCCCCACTGTGCAAGTAGTTATCTTTGGGTCATTTTTCCTTTCCAGAAGAGGCAGCTTGGGGTGAACCAGAAACACTTGAGGGCCATCATCTAGGGCTGGTAGAAGCTGGGGGAGTGGAGATTTGAGTGTCCTTTGGTTTCCAGCTGGTCCAAGACAGGGAGGTGGCACAGAATTCTACCAGCCTATCCTCCAGGCCTGGGGGACACACCTCAACCAGCCAGGGACCTTCTGGGCTGATGTGACCGTGGTGGTACCTGTGAGGGGGGCAGCACTTTGGCTCCCTATGGGTTCATCTCCCACCTGTGAGTCCTGGGCCATCTTGTTTGGCAACTTGCTCTGCAGTGAGTCACCCTGGAATGTTCTCCTTCACTCTTCCTGATGTCCTTGAGGGCCCAGCTTGAATCCCCCTTCCCCATCTCCCTGTCTCCTCTCTGCCTGCATTTCCCTTGTCTGCCCCGCTTCCTCAGCACCCTGCTCTTGGGCACCCCTCTGTCTACTCCCCGGTCTCTGAGCACACAGTAGATACAAGGCACTGTACCTGGCTGGCTTAGTCTAACAGGGATGGCAAGCAGCACACGCAGAAACCAGTGCCCTACCTGCCAGTACACTTTACATGCATCTTATTCCTTCAGCTGACATTGATGAAGGACCTACTGTGTGCCGAACACTGGGTACTGCACCTACAGTCACAAGACAGGCAGACATGGTCTCTACCTTCACGACACGTTGAGTTTGGTGGACAAGGTTCAACAAACTGACAGGTGCCCGGCTGCTGCTTATATCCTCCCTCGTGCCTTGTACACATTGTGTGTTTAATAAATGCTTGCTGGTGAGTGGGTTCTCAGCTGGCTATTCCCTGATTGTGTTACTCTCCTCCCCTTGGTTTTGCATCTGTGAGGCTGATTCCGAGGCTGGACCCTTACCTGCTTCCTGTCCTGATTTGGCCAGCTCTGATCTCAGGTGTCATCAATTAATAAGAGTACCAACCAGCATTTATTAAGTGCTTGTTATATGTCAGGTGCTAAGCACTTGCTGACACAAGTAATATAATCTTACCTAATCTTCACAACCACCCCATGGGATAGGGATTATTATTTGACCAATTTTACCAAAGAGGAAAATGAGGCATGCAGTCATGAACTGAGATGGAAACCCAGGCAGTCTGTCCCCAGAGTCGGCCCCGCGTCATCCTGTAGCTGCCTCCTGTCATGTGGACAGCAGGTCAGAAAGACCTGACTCGCAGAAACTTGCTGCCTTTTCATGGACAGGGAGCTGTTGCTGGTTTGGTCCAGGCTGTGCACCCCCTACTCCAGGAGTCATGGCATGGCAGCCCTGGGGGTCCTCAAAGGTCCTCACTGGTGTCAGCCAGGAAACCAAAGTCCAGGAAGGGGAAGGGACTGGCCTAAAGGCTCAAGGGCAAACCTTGGCCCAGTGTGGCTCTGGGTTCAGGTGCATTCACCCCAAAGCTGCACTCCACTCCCTCCCCCAGTCCAGCAGGTGCACAGGCGCATTTGGGGTACTGGGGTCCGGTAGTGAACAAGACACCAAAGTCCCTGCCAAGATGAACCTGACATTCACAGGAGGAAACGTGGAGGAAGCAGACAGAAATCCCACCATAGTCCATGCATTCAGTGTATTAAACAGGTATAACCATGAGGAGGACAGCAGGGCCAGGAGACCCTCGCCATTCCTCACTGCCCTGAAGGAGGTGATGGAGAGTCCTGCAAAATTCTGAGCTTTCCAGCAGAGGCAACACAGAGCTAGTGCCAAGGCCCTGAGGTAGGAATGGGCCTGGTGTGGTCAGGGCACAGCAAGGAGGCTGGTGGCCAGCATGGAGTAAGCAAAGTGCAGAAAGGGCAGCCGTGGCGACGTGCCCAAGGCTGACTCCTGACCTCACTGATGAAAGGTGTCCTAAGAGACAGAAGTCACTGGTGATAGCTCATCCCCGCTGGGGCACAAGGGTCCTGCCAGTGAGAGAGGACAGCAGAGGTGGCCTCTAGCTGCGGAGAGGAGTCGGCCTCTTCCAGCTGCCCTGCGTGGCTCGGGCCCATGTGAGGTTTTATGGAAGGTTTGAAAGTAAAAGAGCTCAGAGAGGCAGGTGTTCCTGCTCTTTCTGATCGCTGCTTCCTGACCAAAGGATTTCCAGAATAAGACAGTCTACCTGCCCCTGTGATTTCCTCTCACCTTCTGAGGTGCAGTGGGCAGACTCCACAGAGCTTTCTAGAAAGGGACAAGGACGGGGGCAGGTACTTGGTTGGTTGTCTGGCTGAAGCTCTACCATGCGGGCTGCTCTAGGGTGGAAATGATCTTGCTCTTTGCTCTAGTCAAGGACTTCTCAAAACTCCACAGCTGTCCTAGGAAGGAGGCTTCAGTCAGTCACTGACTTTTCTAGGAACTTATGAGATCCTGGTCATTGTTCTGAGGGGGACTGTGATGAGAGGACACCCTCTGTGAACACTGACTCCATTGACTCCATCCCTGCTCCTGCCGTTGTGTGGCCTTAGTAGGAGGTGACATGACATAGGGTCTTGTGGGGACACAAGTCACAGGGCTAAGGCCATTTTGCCAGGTTGGGGGACGAGATCAGCTTCTGCTTTCTGTGCAAGCTGGTGTTGTGTCCTCCCTCTTCCCTGCAGTCGCCTCTCTCTGATTGAAGGGCTGGTTTTATTCCCGAGCTGCCTCAGGGCTCCTCTTTCTGATTGCATTAAAGTCTCCCTAATTCTCCCCTCATTAATGATTGGCATATTTTTACCTCTCACTAAAGGAGCTTCAAGGCGACTCCCTGGGGGCCCTACTCTCTCGAATGAAACAATTTCATCCTGCTCCAGAAACGCATTAAAAAGGGTTTGTCAGGATCTTATCACCAGTTAGAGAAAGCTAATCAAATTACTTCTATTTATTAGCTGAACAGCAGTGTGGCATTCCATCAAGCCCTGGTCTCGGCTGCCACCTGGGTGGGCGTGCACTGAGCACCCTGGCACCCTGTTGCCTCCGCGTCTGGAGGAGGGCAGTGCAGATGGGCCAACCCCTGCCCAGCCAGTCTCTCTGCCCCAAGCTGGCACTGGAGAGCTGGGAGGAGCTATGGGTACACCCAAGCCATAGTTATCTGCCGCTCATCAAAGATGGCTCCTCACAAGCACCTGCCTATTCTGCTCAGCCAGAGGGCGCATCTGTGCCCCAGGCTGCCTGTCCTTGGCAGAGCTGGATGTGAAATAGCAATGCGCGTTTAGAAGAAGACATATTCTCCCTCCTTTGGAAGAAAAGGTTATGGCTTATTTTGTTTTCCTCTTGGGATTAGTGTTTCAGAAATAGAGTGTACCACCAAATTGATAATGTATGTTTCATGTTTTAATAAAAAAATTAATATCTGATTTTTTTTTGTGCTCCACTTCTCCAAAGTATCTTGTGCATTATTTTCTCTGCCTCCCCAGTGAGGAGTAACCTAAACTTATCACGTAGCCACCTAGGACCTTAACAAGTCTTGTAAATAATGTGTGTGTCCGAGAATGGTACTGCCCAGCTCTGTGCTACCATGGGCATCAGCACGAACTCTGCATCGAATCCCATTTTCCTGGGCTTGCAGACCTGTGACTGAACTGCCCTAGGCCTCAGTTTCCCCATCTTCAAAGTGGGGATAATAACAGCACCCACTTTTTAAGATTTGTGGTGAGAATGAAATGAGATACAAGAAGCACTTAACAGAGGGCCTGGCCTGGGGTAAGGGCTCATGAATGCCAGACATGGACATTACCGTGGTCTCCCCGGCTCCCACCTGCACCTCCTGGGGGCCCATGTGCCTCCCAGCCCCATTCCCTATGGGCACATTCCTGCCCACCCAGTGTCAGCTGCATGAGGATGTGTGGTGTATAGGGTCCCGTGGGACATAGATGTGTGGACACGTGTGTGCTCTGCCAGGAGCCCTGGAATTCCCTGCTCACAAGAAGCAAGCTGTGTGGGAGAACAGGCCAGACTCGGCCCAGCCTCCCTGAGCAGACCCGGCGGAGCAGAAGAGCAGCCCCCACCCTCACCAGCTCCAGGCAAGAGCCACCCCAGCTGCACACCACCTCCGTGGCCCTGGGAATGGTTCAAAAGGCTATGCCGCGTGCCCCGTCACGTCGCACAAAAGGACATATTGATTGGTTTGTAGAAGCGTTTCCTGGGGTCCTTTATATCTCTCTCCCTCGTCACCCGTAATGAAGAGGCCATGGCACAGAGGAGGGAGAGGCCAGCCCACATCCATCCGGGTGGGATTTCTTCATCTTATCCATCAGGACTTTAATTAGACACGTCCGAGAGGGCAGTTCCATCTCGGGGCAGGCGGCAATCTTTATCAAGCATGCCACATCTCTAATTACTGTGTACTGACAGATAACAGTTGGGGGCAGGATGGGGGGCCCAGGAGGCAGGGAAAGGACGGTAGGGCTGGAGAGTGGCCATTTGCCCAAGGAGAGCGTCCTTCCAAGACAACCTGGACAGGATTGCTCTAACTGACGCCTAGGGGCAGGGAATGTGGCCTCAGATAACACCCCTCACAGTGATTGCAGGACGAGGCAAGGCGAATAGCCAGGTCAGCAGCTGGACAGATGTAGGGATCCCATGTCCCCTGACCATAGCCCATGCTCCCAACACATATATCTTTTTTATTTATACCTGAACTTCATTGTTACTCAGTTTTTGCTGGTGTAGTAGAAAGAGCCAGCAAGACGGAGGCTTGAGACCTATGGCGTGGATCCTCAGCTGTACGTCGGGCATATGCGACCTTAGACAAATGTCCTATCCTCTCTGGGCTCAGTTGCCTTCACTGTCAGATGGGTTAGTTCCACCTATGATAGGACTGCCTTGGGCGTGAGTGGAGGTGACCTATGGTAGCAATGTGTTTTCCCTGCCTCCCTGTTCCTTGCCCATCAGGGGACAGTTGTGCATTTAGGGAGAGAGGAACAGGTCAGATGACCAAAGCCTAAGGACAAAGTCTCCTGTTTTTCCAGGGTGAATTGGTGAGTTTTCTGCTCAGCAGAGCTGACACACCACCAGCGAGGACCTGGGGGTGACAGGCTCTGAGCAGCTGGTTGGCAAACTGTGTCTGGAGAGGTGAGGGAACTACACAATCTCTGCAGTGACTCGAGCTGGGCTGCCTGCTCTCTGTGAGTCCAATTGCTGATTTTCTCTGAGTCTTGGATCCTTGGGAGCACAATAAGGGTGGTCATCCCTCCCTTCCTGGTTGGAGAGAGGACACATAAAACACGCAGGCCCAGCCCTGCACCCAGGAGCTGCACAGCAGGTTAATGGAGACACTCTGCCCTGGCCCCTCATCCAATCCACGTGCTCCAAGCTGTCTGGGATTCTCCCTTGCTCTTCTCTCCCTCTAGGGACTGGGTCTCTTGCCCCTGAGTTCTCCCCTTGCCAGCCTTGAGACCTGGTATTCCTCAGAAGAGAGACCTACCCGGTCTTTGAGGAGCACCCATTGCTGTATCTGGACACCTGGTTCTCAGCCTGGGTGACTTGTGTCCTCCTGTCTTCCTCCTCAGCTACCACATTCCGACCACTTTCAGAGATACCTCAAAATCCACTCCCTTTTGGCTTGTCCTCCAACAAATAGTTCCTATCATCTACTCCCTGTGAGTCCCTGTCCCTGAGGCTACCTGTCCCGTTTGGTTCCTGAAACGCTCAGAGCCCTTGATCCCAGGCCCTTGGGGCCAACATTCTCTTGAGACTTGGCTTGAAAGCCGCAAGTGCTCCTGGCCTGCAGGGTCTCTGGCAGGACAGGCCCAAGTGCTCCAGGAACCACTGGGCTTGTGGAAGCCGTCTTGCCAGGCATGGGCCTTTCCTCCTTTCAGAGAGGTTACTATCCCACCCCTGTCTCGAGAGCCAGACTCTGGTGCTAGTTCCGGTGGTCACACTGGTGTTCTTTAAACTAGACCGCACAGGCTTGGGAGTGTCCAAGAACATCTCCGATGGGAATCCTCATGAGGAGCTTGGACACACTCAGACTCATCCTTCTTCAAGTGGACATGGAACTCCCCTGCTGGACAGAGGCAAGGGCTGGAGGCTGTGCTCTGGGAGGTCAGAGTTCATGTGTCCTGGAGACTGCCCAGTGAGGCTGCTGGCCTGCCATACACTGGACTTGGGCTGATGGGGACCTCTGGGTGGTTTCAGAACACCAGGCACACTGGGACACAGGGGTGGTGGTAGTAATGGGGATGTGCCAAGAAAGAAAGGAGCTGTCCCACCTTGAGAGACAGCAGGGTGTGTGGGCAGATGGCACACACAGGCCCCACTGGAGTAAAGAAGGGGTCTGGGGTGGCAATAATGAGCTTTCCCGGGAAGGGGCAGCACTTGGGCCACAGTGCCAGTAGGCCCTTCTGGTGGGAGCCACCTTGTCCCCTCTATTTAAGTTGGACACAAATTCTGGAAGAGGAGACGTGCTGCAGGGAAGAAGGAACAAGAGGGGCAAAGGCCAGCAGTCAGTGGGAAACTCTGCAAGATCCCTGGGCAGGTCTGCAAGATGGGCCTGGCCAGGGAGATACCGCCGACCACAGGGAAGGGGCACTTGCCTGACACTCAGCACATACAGATGCCTCCAGTCGCGCTAATGCGGGGATCATGGCACAGGGAGGCCGAGGGGTTAAGACCTGGATTACGGAGCCAGAGCTGGGACTTGGACTCTGTCCACTTGAGCCTTGATCCTCCTCATCTATAAAATGGGAACGATGCTGTTCGTGTGGCAGAGTTGCTGGGTGTCCGTTGGCATGTCTCCTGGTACCGTTCCTAGTAGAAACTCCATAAATAATAACCATCTTGATCGTTCATTGAGAAAATCCTTGTTGGGTGCCTACCGTACATCAGGCATTGTGCCAGATCCTGGGTCACAGCAGTCAACTTGACAGCCAAGCTCCTACTCTCAGCCACTTCTGTTCTGATGGGCAGTGACCCAGGAAGCCCGCAACGTGACCATTATATAACCCACTAAACGGCAGTGCAGGAAATAAACATGGAGATTCAGAGAGTTGTGCGGAAGACAGAGGACACTTAAAGACAGGTTGGTCAGGGGAGGCTTCTCAAATTTGGACACAGGCTGAAGGGGGGAGTGGGGCTCACTCACGCCAACCACAGTCTAGATGAAGGGATCAGCGAATGGAATCTTTGGAGTGTTGGAGGAACAGAAATGAGCTGAGCCAAGTGAGGGAAGGGCTGTCCCAGAGGGAGCTGGAGAGGGGAGCAGGCAGAGCCCTCAGGGCATGGTAGGTAGGGCTCGGCAGGTCATGCTAAGCACTGTGTGAAGTCGTGGAGCGGTCCAAAGGAGATGGCGAGGGCATGGTGCATGGACGAAAGCATGGACTCTGGAGTTACACTGTCTGGGTTGGACTCCAACAAGCGTAATCAACTCCCCAAAATGTAGTGTCTTAATAGCAATTATTTGTTCATTTCTTTATTTGTTTATTTATTTTTTTGCTTACAAACATGAAATGTGGGCAGGGCTTGGGGAGGGAGTAGCTACTGTTTCTTGTGGAGTCTGGCTGAGGTGAGTTACCTGGAACTGGGGTGATGCTCACTCAGTACAGGTGGTGCTGGCTGCTGGCCAGGACGCAGTTCCTCTCCACATGGGCTTCTCCACATGGCTGCTTGAGCTTCCTCACAGCATGGTGGTTGGGTTCCAAAAGCAAGTGTCCCAAGCTGCACAGCTTCTTCTGACCTGGCTTTAGAGATCATCACCTCCACCTGACTCAATTGATTGAGTCATGAGAGCCAGCCCCAATTCAGGGGAACAGGAATTAGACCCCATTTCTTACTAAGAGTACTAAAAGATTTACAGCCAAAGAGTTTGAAGAGATAGGTTGGGTCAGGGACAGATCAGGCAAAACTTTGTAGGTCACAGTAAAGAGCTTTCATTTTCCTTTAAGTGCAATGTGGAATCATTAATAGTTTTAAGTAGGGGGATGAGGGCCAATGCAGTGGCAGAGAGCATGGATTCTGAAATTAGACTGCCTGGATTCAATGAGGCCTGCATGACTTAGCTGTGTGTCTTTGGATTTGTTTCATGACTTCTCTGGGCTCAGTTTCCTTATCTTCAAAATGGGATTAATAATAGTACCTGTCTCAAAGTTTTGTGCTAAGGATGAAATTAATTTAATTCTCATAAAGGACATAACAGTGCCTAGCACATATTATGTGCTTAAAATGTTCACTATTGTTATTCAGGTTATGCCTTCCTACACTTGCTTTAGCTGCTATGCAGAGGAAGCATTGCAGAATGACTTGAATAGAATCAGGGAGACCCAATTAACAGAGCCAAGACTTGAATTCAGGCTCTGAATTTGTTTGCTCACATTTGTTTTATTAGGTATTTGCTGTGTGCTGGATGCTGTAGCAAATTACCACCAACCAAGTGGCTTGAAATACAGGGAA
>PVHX01026162.1:0-21219 GCA_004024805.1 Geosciurus inauris
AAGACAGCAAGGGGACAGTAGGAGCTACTTTATGCCCATACATTAGAAGATGCAGATAAAATAGGCAAAATCCTCCCCCCCACAATTTACCACGTGAACATAAAAATAAACAGCAAATCTGAATTGTCTCATGCACACTAAACAGATGGCGCCTGTCATTTAAAACACTCCCCATTGACAATCCGAGTTGAGGAGCTTTGCTGGTGGTCTCTTCCAAACACTCAGGCACTCGGGAAACACGCACGTGGCCCGATCTCACCGACTGCTTGAGGCTAGAGAGGAAATGCACCCCAGCACGGGCTCTCAGAGCAGGAGGACACTGATACCAAAACCGGCAAGGAAGCGCGAGGACAGGCAAGTCACAGAAGAGCTGCCCCAACCCAGACCTGGGCCCCTAAGATAAATCAGGTTCCAGCTGGTGCCGAGGCCCACGCCTGTCAGCCCAGCAACTCGGGAGGCTGAGGCAGGAGGATCTCAGGTCCAACCTTACAGACACCCTGACTCCAAAGAAAAAATAAAAAGTGCCAGGAAATGGCTCGGCGATGGAGGTCCCCTGGCTGCCCTCCCGGCCCTGCTGGACTCTGTGCCCACAAGAAGGTCGATGCGTCCTGACCACAGGAGGATCTTGCTTGGTTCTGGTTTTCGCTTTTGCTTTCAGTGTGGAGGACAAGAGTAGCTTAAACTCAGAAATCAAGCGATACAAGTGGACGCATTAACAGAGCAGGTGAAAGCTATCGTCTAAGAATGGGACAAGCCTGTCCCTGCCTAGACCTGTCGTCCACAGGGAAGACTCACAGAGCTGCCGGGAGCTTCCGCCCTTCAAGGAGCCCTGCTCAAGAGCCAAGCCGCTCCTCCAGGTCGGTTTCCATTGGTGGTTTGAATCCGGTGCCTCACAGGTGCCTGGAAAGGGGACATTCCTGCTGCAGGCCGACCAGGAAATGTCACAAGCACAGCAGGTCTTCAGGGGCAGTCTCCCATTGGCTGCTCCAGGGCCCATTAACCAGTGCCAGGGGACTCCTGGTGTAAGACAGGGGTTTCGCCCTGGGGAGGAGGGGCTGAGGAGGGAGAGGTGACCCTCTCTTGAAACAAGCAGCAGCTGCCTGCACAGGGGAGCTGGGGGAGGAAACAGAGAAACAGAGCCACTCCCCAGGCCAGGGGCCGTCAGACGTCCCTCTGTGGGTCCCTAAGTCTCACCAACACCTCCCAAGCCTCCTCCTCCCTGGGGTCATGGTCCTGTGACACCTGCTGGCTGCCCCCTGCAGCCCAGGCACACAGGGGAGCCACCCTTGGCCCTGGGGCTGGTCCTCCACTGCAGAGGTTACCTCTGGACAGCGCTGCCCCGAGCCCTTCCTGCCCACGGGCCCTGGCCATCGGCACAGACAGGCCCTGGAGAAGGCTGCAGACGTCCATCCGCGCCATCAGGCCAGCCCTCCTGGCCCACTCCAGGTCCTGTCCCCACCCAGCCCACTGCTCCCAACCCTGCAGAGCCACCCACCCTCTCTGGGTCCCCCTCCATCCCCCACGTCCCTCCCAGGCTCCCCTTCCACACCCCCTCTGGCATTCAAGGCTGTTGACCTCAGGCCAGAGCTGCTCTAACCTGCTCCCACGACAGTCCCCTCCTGTAAACCAAACGCCCCACTCGTGACCACCCACAGACACAGGCCTGCTCACGGATGCTCCCAAGCCCACCCGAACAGGAGGGCTCCTTTCCAAACGCCTCACCCACCATGAAGACAAGCAGCCCCTCCTTCCTCCGCACGGTCCACCTGTTCATGCCGTCAGGTGACAGACCCCAGAGACCAGCCACACAGAGTGCTGATGAGAGCAGAGGCCAGGGCAGGCCGTGCTGGACATTGCCATGGTCCCCGCATGGCGCCCTCCCACGCTCCTGGTGTGGTGGTCCCTTCTAGAAACAGACCTTTCTGCTTAACCTCCGTCATAAAGCCCCCTACCCTTCAAGGTGCACTGGGCCTCGAGACCCTCACCTGGGACCCCCAGTGCACGTGGTTCTCAGAGCAGCTCCGGCTGTGACACTAGCCTCTTACGGTCCCCCGGCCTCCTCGCCTACCACTTGCCAAACCCAGTGAAGCCCTGCGTTGCCACGAGAGCTGCGCCAGGTCGGAAGACGGCAGGCCTCGTCCGCGCAAGGGAACAGCCTCCGCCCGGTCATAACCTATGCGTGCCGGCTGATCAGGGAGGACCTGGGCCAAGGAGCACCTGGACACGTGGACATGCGAGTCCATCAGGAACACCGGACGGGGAACCTATCACCTCACCAGACGGGAACCCCTCACTCGAGGCCCATCAAAGGGAGACATGCCCCCCACAAGACAGAACACAGAGGCATGCTGACCTGTCACCTGGTCACTCATCATGGGCCTTGTCCAGGAAACTCGCCTCAGAGAGGAACTGCTGATTTCCTGTCCCCATGGGGCTTCAGCACGTGTGGTTTCTTCTGCCTGCGATGACCATGCGCGGCCCTCTAAGCTGACAGAGATGGAAACTGCTGTCAGGCCAGACCCTCTGCTCGGACATGCCAGGGATGGGCTCCTTGAAACCCTTCTCTGACCACGGCCGGCGACCCTGACTCCACATCCATCTCTGCCTGTGCTCCTGGCTCAGCGTCCTGCAAACCTGCAGCCACTCTGACCCTTTCTCTGTCTGTCTGTGACCTACTTATATGTCATTGTGTGAATATGTGTGACTGGGGGTCAGATACCAGAAATTAAGATTGAAAACCAAGCACTCGTGAATGTCCAGCTGTGACCACCAGGATACCCACGAGTGTCCGTGAGCTGCCACTGCTGAAGGTGTGTCACTGTGAACTCACTGTTGTCCAGGACATATGGACACAGGACAGATGCGTTTGTCCGTGGTCAATGACACGGCACACTCACGACAGCCGTCCAGCCGTGGCTCTGTGTCCAGGAAGGCCGCCTGCCTCGCTGGGCTCTGGCTCCCTGGGCCTGCCTGCGTGTGGTGACCCTGCGATTGGCCTGGGATGACAATCTGCACCGACAGAAGCTCAGGAGGGGGAAGTGCCCGGCCTCAGGCCACACGGTCTCTAGACCTGGAGTGTGACTGGACTGGGCCTCGAGGTCCGGCCCTCTACCGCCGTGTGTGGAACTCTCTCCCTGGGCTGGGGCCAGGCGAGAGGGGTCAGGCCAGGCAGCAGAGCCTGGGGACCCACTGGGCTCAGATCTGGTCTGAAAGCTCCCAGAGCCTCTGCCTCCTCAGCCCTGGCCTCTAGGCACAGCCAGTGAGGCCCCGGGGCGGGACTGCCTCTCCAGAGCGGCCTGAGGAGGAACCTCCATTTGCAACACAGAGCTGAGGGTGCCCTCTGCCAACGGCCCCTCAGGCTCGGGCTCTGCGCCACCAGGACCATGGGAGGCAGCGCCAAGACCCTTGCCCTCACCACCCTCCTGTGCCTGGCTGAGCTCTGGGGAGGGACGGGCCCTCCTGGGTGTTGGTCCTTGAGAGCCCTAGAACTCAAGCCTGGGGAGGCTGTGCCCCTGGGGGAGGCAATGCTTGAGCCCCGCTCTGAGCCCCAAGCTCAGAGAAGCAGACCAGGCACAGGGCGGGCGTGCAGGCCACTCCTGATAGAGGCGGGCACTGGGCCATGGGTGGTCCTGAGGCTCCCTGGGTTCCCATGGGGACAATCTCACAGGGTGCTCTCTTCCAGGGCTGTGTCGGGGCCTGAGGGACAAGACAGAGGCAGGTGAGTCTCAGGCCTCCTGGTTCAGCCCCTAATGAACCTTCGCGTGGCTTAGGAAAGCGGAGTCCGTGGGCCTGGGGGTGCTGACCAGTCTGGGAGTGGCCTTGGGCTGACCCGGCAGACAGGCAGACATCTCTGAACCCCAGGTCTGTTTCCTTTTCAGAAACTCTCCCCAAACCCCTCATCTGGGCTGACCCTGGACCCATGGTTGCCGCAGGGAGCCCTGTGACCATCTGGTGCCAGGGGTCTCAGTGGGCGGACACTTACCATCTGTTCAGAGCTGGGGCCGCTCCAGGCCGTGACACCTGGGCCCCACTGCACTCCAGAGACGAGCCCAGCTTCCCCCTTGGGTCCGCACACTCACACACCATGGGGCTGTACCGCTGTGCCTAGCACATCAGGGGCAGCTGGCCCAAGCAGAGTGACCCCCTGCACCTGGTGGTGACAGGTAAGAGGGAGGAGCTGCCCTCCCCAGTGTGGGCTCCCCAGGGCCCCCTTTCACGAGCTCTCCTCTCCCTCAGCACTGTAGGGAGCATCCTCCATCTCAGCCCAGCCAAGCCCCCTGGTGGCCTTGGGAGGGAAGGTGTCCCTCCTGTGCAGCTTAAGGGACATGTCAGGCACATTCTACCTGCTGAAGGAGGGAGGAGCTGGACCCCCCAACCCGTGGCACAGAGGTCCTCTCAGGGGAGGCGGCACAGCCTGTTCTCCCTGGACCCTGTGGACCACCCCATGGGGCTCCTCCAGCTGCAGTGGCTTCCTGTGATCACACCCCAGCGACCCCTGGAGCTCCAGGTCACAGGTGAGGGGTCCTCTGCAAGCCCCATCCCTTTGCTGGGCCACCAGAATGATCAAAGCCGTGAGCCCAGGGGACACTGGGGAGACGGGCTAGCGGGTGACACAGATCTCTTGGGGGCAGAACCACAGGCAGGAGCGTGGGGTGGATACGGGGACGCTTTCCTGCAGACCCCAGCGGGCAACGTGGGGAGCGTCCCCTGAGACTCCACTGTTCCGTGTCTCAGGGGTGGGCAGGGAGCCCTCCCTCACAGCCCAGCCAAGCTCGCTGGTGCTCTCTGGAGACGGTGTGACCCTCCAGTGCCACTCGGGGTCCAGCTTGGACAGATGTGCTCTGATCCAGGACTCGGAGCTCACAGCCCTCAGCACCTTGACTGGCAGCACAGTCCTGTCTTCCCCCTGGGCCTGTGCGTGGCTCCCCCGGGGGCAGGTACAGGTGCTATGGGAACACGGCCTCTCCTCCACATGGTCAGCCCCCCGTGCTCCCCTGGACATCCTGGTAGCAGATGAGGAGCCTCTGCCTGTTCCCACATCCTGGTGGTCTGCTCGGGTGCTGGGCCAGGGTGTAGCTGCTAGTGATGGGGTCCAGAGAAAGGGTCCTGTGGTCGGAGCTGAGACGGGGGTTGGGAGGGGGGCTGAGACACTGAAAAGCAGGAGACACCCCGACAGACAGACAGGGAGAGAGGGGCTGCAGAGTCCCTGGGGCGGATCAGGTCAAGGGCACATGGGAGGGCTGCTCCCTACTCCAGGCCTCCCTCTTTCCAGGAATGTACCAGAAACCCTCCCTGTGGGCCCAACCAGGGCCCTCGGTGGCCTGGGGGGAGACTATGACCCTGCAGTGTCTTTCTGAGATCTGGCTGGACACCTTCCACCTGTGCAAGGAGGGGTCAGCTGCTGCTCCCCTGCACAGTCACCTGCAGGACAGGACTGCGTCTTCTCAAGCCAGCTTCACACTGAGTGCAGTGACCTGGGTCCACGGGGGCAGCTACAGGTGCTGTGGCTCACACAGTAGGGACCCCGGCCTGCTGTCGCAGCCCAGTGAGCCCCTGGAGCTCGGGGTATCAGGTGAGGGCCCTTGCTCTCTCTGTGCCCTCATGGCAGTGACAGGCTCTGTCACCAGGAGTTCCCTGGGCTGGGGTGAAAGGATCCCCTGAGAAAGGGTCAGTGAGAAGAGAAGATGGGCCTCTCCCTCCTGGGCCTCTCTCTAAGCCTCCTCATCAAGCTCCTCTGAAGCCCAGCAGGGATATGGTAGGTGGAGGGTGGCTGACAAAGACTCAGGGAAGAACTAAAGGAGGAAGGCCGGAGAGACCCTTCCCATGTCCCCTCAGGCCCGGTAGCCCCTCACCACAGAGAGTGCAAGACAGGAGCAGAAGAGGCTTCCATCCCAAGACCTCCCTCTTGGCACAGGGGCAGGTGGGGGGACTGGTGGACGGGTGGGTAGGAAACTTAGGCACCTGGGCTCAGGGCTTGGATGCTGAAGGTGAGGTCAAGGTAGAGGGGACACTGGGCCCAGCCTGGGAGGAACACCCAGCTGAAGTGGGGAGCAGGCAGCTCAGCCCTCACCTCCCACCCACCCAGGAGGACCTGAGGATCAACTCCTCACCCCCACAGACCCAGGACCCCAGAGTGGTAAGTGAGGGGCTCTGGCGGGAGGTGGGGTCCGGGGCAGGGCTGAGCTGAGGGTGGGAGCAGCCTCCTCTGGACATGCTGACGTGGACGAGCCCCTCCCTCTGGCCTCAGTGTGTCCAAGTGCAGAGGAGAGGCCTGGCCAGACCTTCAAGTTCCTCTCAGTGCTGACCTTGGCTGTGCCCTGCTGGGAGAGGGGCCGCCAGGGAAGCTCCAGGACCTGGACCTGAGTGCACTGTCCCCTCTGTGCAATGACAGTGACACTGTGCAGGGCAGGGCTCAGGGCCATCAGGGTGTTCAGGCTCTTTCCCTCCAGCTTGGGGTTGAGCTCTGGTGGAGAGAAGGAGGCTGGAAGTCAGACTCCCCCAGTTCAGGCCCCGCTGTGGGGCCTCCTGCTGGTGACTGGGCATGTGACCCCTCAGCCTCAGTTTCCTCACCTGTACCTGGGTGTGGGGTGGCTGTGCCTTGATGCATGAGTGACAGGGTTGGAGGTGATGGGTGGAGAGACCAGCAGGGCCTGGCATACAGTAGGTGCTCAGGGAAGTGGTGTGGTTCCTCATTCACAATGTCACCGTGCCCAGGACTGGGAAGGCACCTGCAGGTTCTGGTGGGGGTCTCAGTGGCCTCCGTCCTGCTGCTTGTCCTCGTCCTCCTCCTCTTCCTCCTCCGACACCGTTGTCAGAGCCGACAAAGGCAGGAAGATGAGTGGCAGTGGGCTCCCTTTGGACCAAGCAAGGGTGGGCTCAGGACAGCAGCCCTAGGGAAATCTGCCTGCTAGGGACAGCTTAGCTTGGGAACACTTTTGTCCTAGTGGGAAAATCTAGAAAGAAGAAATGTGAGCACACATGGAAGGATTTTAGAGTGTTTTTGGCGTTTTTGCATATGAGAACTATGCAGTTACGGGGTGTTTTGTTTTATTATTTTAGTTAGCTTTTTGTTTGGTAGTAGGGGTTGATCCAGGGGTGCTCTATCACTCAGCTACATCCCCTGCCCTTTTGACTTTGAGACAGGGTCTCCCTGAGACCCTGTTGTTGAGGCTGGCCTTGAATTTGCAATCCTGTCTCAGCCTCTCAAGTAGCTAGGATGACAGGCCTGTGCCACTGAGCATAGCTCATATTTTTTAAACCTGCCTTGTCTTGAATTCTCCATGGAGATGGGAAGGTATTATAATCTTTCTAGTTCCTAGATTCTCTGTAGAACTTTCTGCAGCCACAGGGGAGGTTCCAGGGTGGTCTCCAGGCTGATTTCTAACTTCCTGCAGAGGCCATAGAGGCACAGCCCAAGGACAGAGGCCTGAACAGGAGATAAGACCTCCCCAAACCCAGCTTCCCAGCCCGTGGCTCCCTCAATGCTGCCCACACTCCTCGCTCCTTCCCCAGCTCCAGCGCGCTTGCTGAGGTCCAGGAGAGCCTGTGTAAGGGAAGAGGGGGGTTGTGCTGGGGGAGGGAGAATGGGCTGGCAGGCACCTGGGAGGTGGGTGTTAGTTGGAGTTTTCTGGGCTTAGGGGTGGGAGAGCATGGATCTGACACTGTGTGCCCTTGGCCACGTCAGAGCCACCCTGGGCCTCTGTGGAGCGAGCTCAGGGAACCTTGGAAACATTAACCAGTCCCCCAGCAGCGTCCAGCAGCCCCCCCCCACCCCCCCGCACAGCACTCCCTCCCTGGTCCGGAGCTGAGCGCCCACCAAGCTGGCAGGGCTGAAGGTATGGCTTAGACCCTGCCCCACACAGAGCCAGGCAGAGGGGACTGCAACCTGAACCCCACACCCTGGAACTGCGGAGGCCCAGAGGGCGTCCCACAGACAACTCAGCCCTGGGCTCTGGCTTGTTTTACTTCACTGTCCTGTAGTTGTGTGAAATCAACCACGGACCAAAGCAAGAGGGGACGGTGGCTCCTACCCACACCAGGATCCTCCACCTGCCCTGGCAAGGGAAACCGATCCCTGGCGGGGGCACCTGGGGTTGTTGCTCCTAAGTGGAGAGGCCACTCCATTTTCTACTCCCAGTCCTGACCTCTGCAAGCACCAGGTGTGTCTCTCCTCCCTTCGGTGACTGGAGGGTGAGAGTAGGCCAAGCCCACCTCCCAAGAGAAGCTGAGATGAGGACTAGAGTCCTTCCTGCCCAAGCCCCAGCTGCCCTAACCTAAACACACCCCTTCCCTCTCACTGTGCCCCCCTCCAGGCCGCTGCATCTGAAGGCCCCCAGGATGTGACCTATGCCCAGCTGTGTAGCTCATCCCTCCAGCAGACCTCTGCTCCGTCACCAGGAGTCAGGACAGGCCCCAGATGAAACCAGCGTGTACACACACCTGGCTGTCCAGATAAAGGGTGGGACCCAGACCCCCACCCCAGACCGCCAGGACCCTGGCCAGGTTGAGGACACAAATGGACAAGAGCCTCTGAGATGCATAGAAACTGCTTCCAGGAAGTTAGCCGCCCTAGAACACCCAAGTGACCCCGTTAACCTTTACATCCAGTGGCAATCAAGACCACCCAGCCCGAAAAGAGCAGTGCTGGCGATTTTGTGCAGGACTCCGTGGATTGACCAAGGGACCAGGGCTGGGCCCTGAAGTCCCCAAAGGTCTGGACTACAGCATGCCAAGTGGCTGCAGGCTTTGACCAACCTCCCCAGCCTGACAGCTTCTTAGCAAGGCAGGAAAAGGGAAGCACTGGGTGGTTCCTCAAATGGCCCTGCCCAGAGGTCATTAGCCACTTGCCACTCATTAAACCTGCATGTTGAGACAGACTTGGACCCTCCCCAACAACCATCCCATAACTCAGATGAGGCTCTCTGGGGTCCAACTCTCAGGCCATGCTGAGGGTAGGACAGGCCCTGACCCACACTTGCTACTTTTTCTGGAAATGACTCTCTTATCCCCATTTGCACCTGCCTGGTTTTACTCAGCAAGACCTGGTCTTTCCCAGCTAGAAGTGACTGCATGTTCTGTTCACTACCCTGTAGCCCACCCGGGCCAAGGCCCACATCTGGAAGGTGTTCCCAAGCTGCGCCAACAGGATTAGCCTGGACCAGGTGTTGTCTTCTAGCCTGGCAACACCTGCACACACCAGCTCCAGGAAGCCTGGCCTAGGACCCAGCTGAGCTTCTGCCCACCACAGATGTTCAGAGAGGGTGGGAGAACATGTCGAATTAATACCAACTCCAAAGTGTTGATCCTGTTTTACTATCTGACTGGAAGACAATGGGGGGGGGGCCTTAATCCTCCTCCTCATCATCACCAGCCCCGGCCCCACCCTGGCCCTTCTTGGCATTTTTCCTCTTCACGCGGCCTGGGCGGCCACCTCCATATGGAGACCGGAGGGAAAAGTCGATGTGCTTCTGGGAGTCCAGGCGGACGATGAAGGATGGGATGTTCACCACCTGCTTGCGGACCCTGAAAGGAGAAAGCAGGTGGAAGGGCCTGGGGGGAACCAGACCCCCACCAACACACCACTCTGCTCTCCGCCTGTGCCTTGCGCTGGAGAGCTGTGCTGATCGATGGCATGCTGGGGCACTCCTGACCCTTCAGACTCCTGTTCTGGACCAGCTTTAGGTCATTAGGACACCGCACCAATGCTTGGGGTGAATTTATCCTCCACTTTACAGAAGGGGAGAGAAATTGAGAATCCCATGCAAGACCACGAAGTGAGGAAGGGAGCAGGCATGAGCCCAAAACAGACTTTCAAAAAATGAACTAACTGTACGTAGCTGGGCACAGTAGCACCCAGCTTGGGAGGCTGAGACAGGAGGATCGCCAAGTTCAAAGCCAGCCCCAGCAACTCAATGAGGCCCTAAGCAATTCAGTGAGACCCTGTGTCTAAATAAAACATTAAAAAAGGGCTGGGGATGTATGTAGCTTAATAGCTAAGTGCCCCTGGATTCAATCCCTGATACCAAAAAAAAAAAAAGGAACTGCATCCAGCCCTCAGCTCAATCCCACTTCACCCTGGTACCTGCACCAAGCCTCCAACTTAACAATGACAAAGTGGGAGAATGCAGTGACAACATCCAGGATCTGGAACAGGCTCCAGCAGAGCGGAGTCCACCCAGCATCGCCCAATCCTCACCACCTCGAGGGCACCAAGAGCTGTTACCTGTCCAGCTGCCCGCATGCCCGGCAGAGGCCTTCGCAAGGTGTACGGCTCATACCGCAGTGACCCTTGCGCTGACAGGGGCTATAAGGACCAAGGCTGTCCCCAGATCCCCCACAAGATGTTTGCAGGGGGTGAATCCATACCCTCACACCTCTGTCAGCTCCAACAGCTGCACAGGAGACAGGGACAGCAGGCTTAGAGGGCGACCATCGAGGACATGGGGAGTTTCAGGCCCAGCAGCCACCATACCTGATGTGGCGCTGACGGATGAGCACACGCGCGTGGTGAATGGACTTGGCCAGGCCCAGCTTGAAAACCTGGGTCTGCAGGCGCCTCTCCAAGAAATCCTCGATCTTCAGGCCCAATATGTAATCCAGCTTCATCTTGCCCTCATCCAGCACCCCGATGCGGACAAGTCGTCGCAGCAGGGCATTGCCTGGGGGACAGAGGAAGCACTCGCTCAGGGTTCTGACCTCAGACTGCCAGGGTTCAAATCCTGGGTCCACCCCCTGTAGCTCCAGGTTGTGGCGGTGGGATGTTAAGACAAGGGCTAACTTGATACAGGAATCAGCATACTCGCCACCATGAGGTAATCCTCAAAACTACCCTAGTCACCTGCTTTACAAGAACAGGTGCCCACAAGTACCTATGTGCTCGTCTGAAAAGCACTGGTGCTACAAAGCTACTACCACACCAGCAATGCAGTGGAAGAGCTGCTCTGCAGGAGGAGAAAGCTCTGCTGTGAGGCAGACTCACTCTTCTAGCCCATTCACAAGGGGCCCCTACCAGCACCTATCCTTTAGGACTAAAAAAAAATCTTAGACTAGGTGTTTCAGTTGATACATGGCATTCATTTTACCATTCTTTTTCTTTAAAAAAAAAAAAAAAAAAGTTTTTTTAGTTGTAGGTGGATACAACGCATTTACTTTGTTTATTTATATGTGGGTGATGAGGATCAAACCCAGTGCCTCACACATGCTAGGCAAGCGCTCTACCACTGAGCCACAATCCCAGGCCCTCATTTTACCATCCGTTTAAGATTTTTTTCCATTTAAAAATAACAAGTAGTGTCCACAAAATCTTACAGTTGAGTGGCAGGATGCCAGACCACCACTGTTAACAATACCAAGCCCAGAAGGCTCTGCCACTTACTCACGGCCCACCCCAAGCTATGTCTCTAATCTACTATCCCTCAAGGGTACGGGCTTCACTGTGACCACTGAGCACTTCAACACACTGGTGTGCACCTGATAAACCAGCCCTTTGACACTGAGGCAGAAGCCCCAAATTGTGCTCCTTTTAAAGGGATTACTTCTACTTTTTATAATAGCTGTCATCCTAGTTACAGAGACAAAAAAAGAAACCCACATTCCTGAGACTATCATCCTCCAACGGAAAGGCAGGCTGACCAAGGAGCCAACAGGGAAGCCGAGAGCAGGATGCCTGCAGGCCCTGGCTCAGCACCTTTATTCACTAGAAAGTGCTACCTAAGGAGCCACCACCCTCTCCAACTTTCACTTCTACCCTGAAAAACCAGACAGCCCTCATGAACCTGCAGCTCTCTTATGAGTAGCACCAAATCATGGACCCTGTGTTTAGTTCTGTGTTCAAAAAAAGTGCCCTGTAAAACAAGAACCAGCTGTGGCCTGCTCCCATGGAGCGATGGAAGAAACTGCCATCTGGTCACCAGTGCCCATGGCAGAGGGGATTCCAGAGCTTTCATGAGCCTCTCAAAGAGGTCTACTACCTGGCAGAAAGAATGAAGACTTCGTCAACACCTGCAAGCCTGGGTCTGATCAAGTGCATGCTAATTTTGTCCTCCTCCAGCTCCACGACATACTTTCTCAACCTCTAAAACGCAGGACCCTCCTCATGCTTGACTATTGTGTAACTCCATCTCACACATGGAGGAAAATCTTACTAGCAACCCTACCTGAAACTAGAGCCAGTTGCCCAAGGAGCCAGGCCTCCTGATTCCCATCCCAATCTCTTTTCCCCTATGTCATTATGTAAGCTCAGGCCAAAAATAGTGTCTCAAGATGGTATCTGAGAGCCAAGCATAGTGGCAGGCGGCAGCTACTCAGTAGGCTGAAGAGTTCAAAGCCAACCTCAGCAACTTAGCAAGACTGAAAGTAAAAAGGGCTAGGGACACAGGTCAGCATCCTAGGGTTCAATACATAGTACCGCTAAAGCCAAAAGGCGGCAAACCCTATGTCACTACAGCGTTTGCAACCCCTCCCAATGTCATGGCCTGAACTGCTTTTCCTGAAGATATCTACATAACTTCCCCTGTTCGGGCCTTTACTGTCACTTAAATAGTCTTAACCAGCTTACTGAATAAAGAAAGCAAAGCAAGCCTCCAAGCTATCAGACGTTCCAGAAATTTCAGTCCATTCCCACCACCAGCAAACAGGACACACATCACCAGCTCTAGACACATATTGAACTAAAGTATTTAGTATTTAGAACTAAAGGACAAGTATTTAGGTTCACTTTTCTCATCCACATCTCCATTAAAAAAAAAATAGCTAAATTAAGGGGAGGGTCATAGCTCATTTATAGAGCATTTGCCTAAGATGTACAAGGCCCTGGGCTCCACCCTCAGCACCACACACACTCAAAAACCACCACTAAGTGTGGGAAAGGCTGGGAATGAGTCAAGGCAAGGCCAAAGCCTTTGGGGGTGTGGTGGAGCACAAGCTTAGCGTGTGGGGCTGGATTTGAAGCCCCCAGCACCAAGAAAAAGAAAAATCGCTAAATAAAAAACTGACTCCGTTCGTTCAATATCACACCTCTCACCAGAGTAGCCTAGACCTCAGCAGCCCAGCACCCCATCCCTTTGGGACAGGCTCATACACACCTTCGAACAGACGTCGCGGATCTTTTTCGTCCAGCGTCAGCAGTTCCCGGGCAGCTTTGCGAATTTTGGCCAGAGTAAATTTGACCCTCCAGACCTCACGTTTGTTTCGGAGACCGTACTCGCCTGCAGGTGGGTGGAAGGGCGGGGTTGACAGTCTCAGGACAACCGACTAGCACAAAATCTGATTGGCAGCACCAAGATATGTAAAATCGGAACCCACCGATCCTTACTGGAGGAGACGCCCTCAGATCCAAGTCTGCAGGTAAGCGGCCTTACCACGTGCTAACTCCCGCCGCCCCCCCCAGGCCCCGATCTCGGAGGCCGAAACCCCTCCACTCACCGATCAGCTTCAGTTCTTGGTCGAGGCGAGACTTCTCAAAAGGCCTCCGTGGGGTCACATAGGTTTTGCGACATACCCAGCTCCGGGCCACCGGCATGTTGGCTCGGCTTGTCCGCCTGCGCCAGAGGGGAATGCTCCGCGTGAGGGCTCCATGCCGAGCCTGCGCAGTGCCCACGTCCGCCAAGGGCTCGTGGCACTCACGGGCGACCTCGAGAGGACCTCCCCGAAAGCTTTTCTACTGTCACCCGCAAAACGTGCTGCACTTGCGTCCCCAACTTCTGTGTGGTCACGAAGGCTCAGAAGGCCCGCTGATCACGCACCCCACGCCCCAACTAGACCGCAGACGAGGTCTTACCTGAGCACAGTCGCCGGAAACAAGAGAGGAGCGTGTGCGCCTGGGCCGCGTCTTTATACCAACCACGCCTGTCGTTGCGTCATCACGTAAGGCGCACGTCTGAGCCAATCAGAAGAAGAGTTGGCGGACTGAAAAACGGTGGAGTCGAGAGGCCGGGCTAGAGAGGCCTGCTGGGTTGGGAGGACTCGATCTGGGCGCTCCTGGAACGCCGAGGTCCGGGGAAAGGCGGGAGGTCACGAAGACGGCTTTTCCGCGGCGGGCGGTGGTTCTGTCGCCGTACAGGGGACCCGAGGTCTGCAGAGGTACAAAACACCTCTACCGGGATCTCCCAGCCCCTTTACTCCGTGACAGAAAATAATTTAAGGACATGTCTGGTTGTAGAGCAAGAAGGGAGAGCTTTATTGGAAAGTAAAACGGAAGGGGTGCGCGAGAGCTCCCGCCCGGGCCTTAAGTTAGGTTTTTACTGGGGTTCAAACTTAGGTGGAGCTGGGTGGTCAGCGGCTTGGGAGACTGAGGCAGAAGGATGGCAAGTGCACGGCCAGCCTAAGCAACTTGGCGATGCCCAGTCTCAAAATAAATATAAAGAGGTGGGCATGTGGCTCAGTGGTTAAGCACCCCGGGGTTCAATCCCAGTACCAAAAAAAGTGAAATATGTATGATCCCAAGAAGCAGGACTTAACCTGTGGCTGGGAAACACTGAGCAAGGTATTATTTTCCCGTTGCAGAGTCTGGTCCGGTGTGTAGATAAACCCACTCGCCATGGTGCAATCAAATGTTAGCCCCTGGCCTCTTCACAAGGTTAATGGTCTCTTTCTGTTGAGGTTTTTTTCCTGTCTTGCTATATATTCCCGAAAACATAAGGCACTGGAAAGTCAAAATAATTTGTGGGCTGTTTAGTGCACGCTTACATTCTTTTCTGAGTCTCCTTTGTCCAACGACACAAGTTGTTTAAAAGTTGTTTTATATTTTAATGGGGATATTTCTCCTTTAGAAACTCGTTGTTCTTTCCCTCTGTATCCCTAAACATCTTTCTCAGTTTTTAACAGGTCAGGCAAACTAGCTTAGGATTTGAGTCCTGGTGCCACGCTTGTTTGTCTCTGAACACAGCTGGAGGAGTTGTCCCTACCCTCTGTGGACCTCAGCCTCCTCCCTCTGCAAAGGACCCCAGATAACTGGAGTTTCATGGACTCTTCCAAACCAGATGGTGATTCCATGAGTAATGAAACTTTTGTGTTCAGAATAATTTCAACCAGAAGCATTGCCAAAAACTTGATTTCTGGAGGTGCACACCTGTAATTCCAGCTACTCCAGAGGCTGAGGCAGGAGTATTCCAAGTTCAAGGTCAGCCTAGGAAACTTAACCAAAACTGTTTCAAAATAAAAGGGCTGGGAATGCAGCTCAATGGTAGAGTACCCCTGGGTTCGACCCCCCAAAACCACTAAATAAATAAATGAATAAATAGCAGGCAGGGTTTTATTTTTCTTTCTTTGCTCTATTTGTGATCCTTGTGCCTCAGCCTCCCCAGCCACTCCCAGCCTGCCTGCTCTTTTAATGTGGCTTAAAAAAACCTGAAGAGTATGGCAGAAGGCTGACTGCAGTTCATGACTTGCTCAGGGACACACAGCTCACCTTTTGCACTGGTGTTATTCCATTTTGGCCTTGCTTTTCATAAACAAGGGAAAAGAGACCTTAGTAGAAACTGCCATTCCTGGAATTACTTATAATGTCTTTGGCTACCTCTGGGGAAGGCGCCCACCTTCAACATGGGCTTCCTTCTTCTGCACAACAAATATTTGGCACGGGGGCGGGGGGTGGGAGTGTGGGGGGGTGTTTACTGGGGATTGAACTCAGGTGCTCAACCACTGAGCCACATTCCCAGCCCTATTTTATTTAGAGACAGGGTCTCACTGAGTTGCTTGGTGCATCACCATTGCTGAGGCTGGCTTTGAACTCATGATCCTCCTGTCTCAGCCTCCTCAGCCGCTGGGATTACAGGAGTGCGCCACTGTGCCAGCAACAAATAGTTTTAGAGCTGCAGGAGGAATCATTCTACACAGTGGCGTGGAGCACCAAATACAACCACCCCTCCTCAGAGCTCAGAGTCAAAGAGAAGGGAACAGGAGAAAAGTTAAACCTTGTAGGTAATCCTGAGGGTTTTGTTTTTTCTTTTTTTTGGGGGGGGGGGTGACTTCCAGAACAGGGAAGCTGTTCTGAAACCTACTGCTATACATTCTGCTCCACCTTGGTGCCATTTATCATCCAGAGGGACTTTCACAGTTTCTTTATTGTCACAACTTTTCCTAAAATAGCCCCTAGGGTTATTTCCTCCTAGCCCTTTTCTGGAATAATCCCAGACACAGGTTTTTTTTTTTTGTTTGTTTGTTTTTTGGTATAGAGGATTCAACTCAGGGACACTTAACCA
The DNA here is from genome assembly GCA_004024805.1 of Geosciurus inauris. Taxonomy (NCBI): domain Eukaryota; kingdom Metazoa; phylum Chordata; class Mammalia; order Rodentia; family Sciuridae; genus Geosciurus; species Geosciurus inauris. The sequence continues at coordinate 16,200 of PVHX01026162.1, forward strand.
CTCTGCTACATCCCAAGCCCTTTTTTGTATTTAATTTAGAGACAGGGTCTCACCGAGTTGTTCAGTGCCTTGGTAAGTTGTTGAGGCTGGCTGTGAACGCATGATTCTCCTGCCTTAGCCTCCCAAGCCACAGGCACCACCACACCTGGCTCCCACACCAACAATTTTAACTGTCCTTGTGAGCTAATGTTTAATGAGCACTTTAAATGTGCGAGGCTTTGAATTTTAACAGTAACTGTTGTGACCCATGAGTTTTTTGTTTTTTGGGGGGTTTTTTTGGTACTGGAGATTGAACTCAGGAGCACTCGACCACTGAGCTGCATCCCCAGCCCTATTTTGTATTTTTATGTAGAGACAGGGTCTCACTGAGTTGCTTAGTGCCACACCTCGCCATTGCTGAGGCTGGCTTTGAACTTGCGATTCTGTCTCAGCCTCCCTAAGTGCTGGGATTACAGGCTTGTGCCACTGCGCCTGGCTTGTTTTTTTGTTTTTTGTTTTAGGACTGTGGATTGAACCCAGTGGTACTTTATCACTGAACTACATCCCAGCCCTTTATTTTTTATTTTGAAAGAGGATCTCACTATGTTGTCCAGGTTGACCTCAAACCTATGAGCTCCTGCCGTGGCCTCCAGAGCTGCCGGGATTGCAGGTGTGCACCACCACACCTGACCCATGAGATGATTTCTATCACTCAAAATAAAAGAAAAAAGGAAAAAAAGGTGGTATTCTGGAACAGAAACCATCCCAAGAGCATTACATATATTAATTCGCCTCCCCAATACATGCTTGAATACTTTCAGGAAGTACCCCCTTATCAACACACTCACTTCAGTAGTATTATCAGTTGTATTTTACCAAGGCAGATGCTAAGGCACCAGCGGGTGACGGGGAACTTGCCCAAGATTACACGATGGGGAAATAGACAAAGACCAGCACATGAGGAAAAGCACATGTGACTAGCATCTCAGTAGAGACTCAGAGGCAGGAAGAGGAGTGGCAAAGCATTATGGTGGGAAAGGGATGGCTTCCCATGTGCCAGGATTGGACTGTTGGCCTGGAGACCTGTCTGCAGGCTGTTTGGTTAGGGGAGCAAGTTGGGCGTTCTCCGGTTGGTCCTAAGTTAGAAGCAGGGATAAGAATCAGTCATGGAGTCCTCGCTGTTTCGGACCCATTGTCACGGGTGCTTGGCCTCCTGGACTGCTGCTGGAGAGGGCAGTCTTGACTTGGTACCAGCCTGACTGCCAGCCAGACTGGCTGCCTGGGTTGCTTATGGCCAGTTAGGGGTGGGTTTCCTGAGAAGGGTGCTGCAGTTGTGCGAGAGTTCTCTTTCCATGTGGCTTGGCTCGTCTGCACAGCCAGAGGTCGAGCCCAGGCTGCAGCTGGGATGGGATGGTTCTGCAGCCCACCGCTCTCTATAGGGTGATTGGTGCCACCCCCTCAGCACAAGTCCCCCTTGCCCCTTTCTCTGGCACGTCATCTCCACCCAGATGCCTGGCTTCCAGTTCTCACAGCACCACTTGCTAGCTGCAATGCCTGCGTAAGCTCCTCCTCCACTGCCTCAGCTTCCCCCGCTACACAAAGGGGAATGATGCCTGTCCTACAGGCGTATTGTGAGGGGCAGAGGATGCAGTCTATGCAGGTGCTTAGTCCAGCCTGCCGAGAGCACTCAGGGTAGCTGTCATTACTATTATCATCTTTTTTGGGGGAGCTGGGTGGGTACTGGGGATGGAACTCAGGGGTTCCCTGCGCTATTTTGTATTTTATTTAGAAACGGTCTCATTCAGTTGCTTAGCGCCTAGCTGTTGCTGAGGCTGACTTTGAACCCAGGATCCTCCCTTCTCAGCCTCTCGAGCTGCTGGGATTACAGGTGTGCACCACCACCAGCTACTATTATCATCTTTATTGTACTTTATAATTGTACCAACTACCTGTTTGTTTTGTTTTTCGGTACAAGGGATTGAACTCAGGGGCACTCGACCACTGAGCCACATCCCCAGCCCTATTTTGTATTTTATGTAGAGACAGGGTCTCACTGAGTTGCTTAGCGCCTCACCATTGCTGAGGCTGGCTTTGAACTTGTAAACCTCCTGCCTCAGCCTTCTAAGTCACTGGGATTACAGGCGTGTGCCACCAGGCCTGGTGCCTCGTTCACTTTTGTTTAGTTTACTAACTGGCACTGAGACAAACGTTCTATGAGTGCAGGGACCCATCGTTCCTATTTCTGTGTAGCCCAGGTCTACTGTCAGTACTAGAGGTATGAACCAACAGCCAGATGCATCCTCTTGATGTTCACTGCTCACCGCTGTCTCCAGTCCAGCCTTCTCAACCTAACCAGCCCTCGGCGCCTACATACTTCTGGACTAACTGCACTGCCAAACAAATTCTTTTTTTTTGGTACCAGGGATTGAACTCGGGCACTCGACCACTGAGCCACATCCCCAGCCCTATTTTGTTTTATGTAGAGACAGGGTCTCACTGAGTTGCTTAGCGCCTCGCCCTTGCTGAGGCTGGCTTTGAACTCGTGATTCTCCTGTCTCAGCCTCCCAAAGTGCTGGGATGACAGGCTTGCGCCACCACGCCCGGCTACATTCATCTTCTGACGTCACTGCCCCACTTCTCTCTGGTTCTGATCTATCATATTCCACCATTCTCCAATCTTCTCCTTCCTGCCTCCAGACTCTGCCCTGTTCCCTCCCTTGGGCCACACTAAGCTCAACTCTCCCATGGAGCTTCTTCCCTGTGTGAAGTTTCACCTCATGTACAGGAATTTTTTTTCCCCCTGGCAGTGGGAATTGAACCCAGAGGTGCTTGACTATTGGGCTACATCCTCAGACCTTTTAAAATTTCAAAACAAGGTCTTGCTAACTTGCCAAGGCTCATCTCAAACTTGTAATCCTCCTGCCTCAGCCTCCGAAGTCACTGAGATTACAGGTGTGCACCACCACACCAGCTTCATGTACTATAATTTATATAACCATTCCACCTATCAGAGACATATGAGCCATTTCCAATTTTCTCCTATTTTTACACTGCATGTGTACATTTGTTTTGGATTTTCTTTTCTTGGGGGGCGGGGACCAAGGATTGAACTCAGGCACTCAACCACTGAGCCACGTCCCCAGCCCTATTTTGTATTTTATTTAGAGACAGGGTCCCCATAAGTTGCTTAGGGCCTTGCTAAGTTGCTGAGACTGGCTTTGAACTTGCGATCTTCCTGCCTCAGCCTCCTGAATCACAAGGATTACAGGCATGTGCCACCATGCCTGGCACTCTTTTTCTTCACACTACATCACTAGTTTTATTTGTAACTTCCGTATGCATCTGGAATGTCTGTAGCAATCTTTTCAAGAGGAAGCTGAGGGCTGAGGAAACAAAGATCAGATGAGTGCACAGCCCTGCAGCTTGCTAGTCATGAGACCCTGGACAAGTCATTTCCTCCTTTCTCCCATCTGCACACGCAGGTGAATGCACATCACAAACTTGACTCTTATTCAACAAATTTATTGAGACCTGTTCGGGTCTTAGGTCCTGTAGAAAACAGATCCACCCAACATAGGCACTCTCAAGAAGCTGACAGCTCGGACATAGATAACTACAAAACAACACAGCCAACAAGTGCCTTGAAACAGGAAGACCCTAAAAAGGATGTAATGTTCAAAACCCTGGGATCAGAGACTAACCGTAGAGAAAGGTAGGAGGGCATGAGCCTCCATGTAGAGATTGAGTGTGGGGACGTCCAGGAGGTTCCTGTCGCTGTCAGCCACACCCCTGGGTCTCTGGTGCTCACTGCAGGCTGGCCCACTGCAGGGAGGTGTAGGCCACTATACCATTTCGGTATGGAGAACACAGCAGGAGGGTCTTTCTGACGCTGGTTCCGAGGCGGCCAGCAGAGACCAGATCCTGGAGTGGGATGGGGTCATCAGGGGCCCAGCACTGGGCAATGTAGTGGGCATGGAAACGGAGTGGGTCACCTGCAAGAGGGAGAGAGGCGTGTAGCAGTTCCCAAAGACAGACGGTTGAGAACACACTGGAACATGACATGGGATCATCTCAGCATTCAATAAAAGTGTTCTGAAACACATACTCTTGGATCCAACTATTCCACTTATAAAAATTTTTTCTAGCTGGGCGCAGTGGTGCACGCCTGTAATCCCAGCGATTTGGGAGGCTGAGACAGGAGAATCGCGAGTTCAAAGCCAGCCTCAGCAACGGCGAGGCGCTAAGCAACTCAGTGAGACCCTGTCTCTACATAAAACACAAAATAGGGCTGGGGATGTGGCTCAGTGGTCAAGTGCCCCTGGGTTCAATCCCCAGTATCAAAAATTTTTTATAGTGGCACTGAAATATACCTACCAAAATGATCATTTTGTTATTACTCAAAATTGCTAACAAATGGAAACAAACCACACACTGGTTAAACTTGAGGTACATCCATGAGACAAACATACAACTGTTAAGATGAAAAGAACCTTAAGCATTCCGTATTGGTAATTTCATACCACCTCGCTTCTATCACTCCCTACCCTACACATGAAGCGGCCATGGGGCTGAGGGGCACTGAAGAACTTGGAATGAATTATGTCCTGCTTTCTAACATGAGCAAGGTTCACTTTATGCAGCAAGTGAGGGTAAATGCTATCCAAACACTAGGCAGAAACGTGACTATAAGGAAAGATATGAAAGAGAAGTGAAAAAAAAAATGTAGTTCTGTGAGTTTCCAAAGGAATCATTTTTTTAGATTGAGGTACTGAAGAAATACATAATTTCCACTTAGGCAAATATGACGACACATACTTAATTGTCAAATATATTCTTGCCTTCTAATGCCCTGACATTTGAACATTAAAAGCAACCACTGGGGCTGGGGTTGTGACTTGGTGGTAGAGGGCTTGCCTAGCATGCGTGAGGCACTGGGTTCGACTCTCAGCACCACATATAAGTAAATAAATGAATAAATGTCCATCAACAACTAAAAAAAAAGAGCAACCACGGATAATCTCACAATTAAAAACAAACAAAA